>SJYC01126639.1:0-20245 GCA_006408675.1 Madoqua kirkii
CCATCTTTTTCTACTTGTTTTAGACTTAAGAAATTCTTCTTAGGATTAGGTTTCAATAGTTCTCCAAATATTTCAATAGTTCTTCAAATAGTGTAACAATTCATGTCAGCTAAAGACAATATTTTGTTAGCATGATAAAGGCCAACCAACACTCAAGATTTATATATCAAAATCATCACCAAACACCTGAGAGAGTTCTTGTTTGTTTAGGATATACCTAATACAATGAAAGAATACTATATTCTACTTCTAATGAAAAGCAGAGGAAAACATGAATTTATGTCTATAGCAGTGTTTAAGTACTCATCAAACCAATAATGTAGTTTAGAAGATGAAAAAAGGATGGATCTTCTTTGAGATTATTATATTACTATGCAAAGCCAAAGCAGAAACAACGCCCAGTTGTGGATGTGTCTGTTGGTGAAATAAAGTCCAATGCTTTAAAAAAAAATTTGTGTAGGAACATGGAATGTTAGGTCCATGAACTGGAAGAGGTCAAATAGGAGATAGTAAGAGTGAACATCAACATTTTAGGAATCAGTGAACTAAAATTGACAAGAATAGGTAAATTTTATTCAGATGACCATTCTATCTACTACCATGGGCAAGAATTTCCTAGAAGAAATGGAGTAGCCCTCATACTCAACAGAACAGTCCAAAATGCAGTTCTAGGTTGCAGTCTCAAAAACAACAGAATGCTCTTGGTTGTTGCCAAAGCAAACCATTCAATGTCACAATAATCCAAGTCTATGCACCAGCCACTAACACCCAAGAAGCTGAAGTTGAATGATTCTGTGAAGACCTACAAGACCCTCTGGACCAGGAAAAACTAACACAAGAAATAGATGTCCTTATCACCATAGGGGACTGGAATGCAAAAGTAGGAATTCAAGAGATATCTGAAGTAACAGGCAAGTTTGGCCTTGGAGTAAAAAGTAAAGCAGGAAAAAGGCTAACATGGTTGTGCCAAGAGAACATACTGGTCATAGCAAACATCCTCTTCCAACAACACAAGAGATGACTCTACACATGGACATCATCAGATGGTCATTGCCGAAATCAGATTGATTATATTCTTTGTAGCCAATGGAGATTGCTATACAGTCAGCAAAAACAAGACCTGGAGCTGACTGTGGCTCAGATCATGAACTCCTTACTGCAAAATTCAGGCTTAAGTTGAAGAAAGTAGGGAAAACCATTAGGCCATTCAGGTATGTCAGTGGAAGTGATCAATAGATTCAAGGGATTAGATCTGATAGACAGAGTACCTGAAGAACTATGGATGGAGGTTCATAACATTGTCCAGGAGGTGATGATTAAAACCATCCACAACAAAAGGAAATGAGAAAAGGCAAAATGGTTGTCTGAGGAGGCCTTACAAATAGCTGAGAAAAGAAGAGAAGCTAAAACCAAAAAAGAAAAGGCAAGATATACCCATCTGAATACAAGAGTTCCAGAGAATAGAAAGGAGAGATCAGAAATCCTTTTTAAGTGAACATGCAAAGACAGAGGAAAACAACAGAATATGAAAGACTAGAGGTCTCTTCAAGAAAGTTAGATATACCAAGGGAATATTTCATGCAAAGGTTGGCCCAACAGAGGACAGAAATTGTATGGACCTAACAGAAGCAGAAGATATCAAGAAGAGGTGGCAAGAATACACAGAAGAACTATACAAAAAAGATCTTATTGATCCAGATAACCATGACAGTGTGATCACTCACCTAGAGCCAAACATCTTGGAATGTGAAGTCAAGCGGGCTTTAGGAAGCACCACTATGAACAAAGCTAGTGGAGGTGATGGAATTCCAGTTGAGCTATTTCAAATCCTGAAAGATGATGCTATGAAAGTGCTGCATTCAATATGCCAGCAAATTTGGAAAACTCTGCAGTGGCCACAGGATTGGAAATGGTCAGTTTTCATTCCAATCCCAAAGAAGAACAATGCCAAAAAATGTTAACACTGCTGCACAATTGCACTTGTTTCACATGCTAGCAAAGTAATGCTCAAAATCCTTAAAGCCAGGCTTCAACAGTATGTGAACGAAGAAATTCCAGATGTAAAAGCTGTATTTAGAAAAGAGAGAGGAACCAGAGATCAAATTGCCAACATCCATTTGATCATAGAAAAAGCTAGAGAATTCCAGAAAAACATTTACTTCTTCTTCATTGACTATGCAAAAGCCTTAACTGGGTGGATCACAACAAACTGTGGAAAATTCTGAAAGAGATGGGAATACCAAACCACCTGACCTGCCTCCTGCAAAACTTGTATGCAGGTCAAGAACAACAGCTAGAACCAGACATGAAAGAACAGACTGGTTCCAAACTGGGAAACAGGTACCTCAAGACTGTATATTGTTACCCTGCTTATTTAACTTAATTGATCCAGATAACCATGACAGTGTGATCACTCACCTAGAGCCAAACATCTTGGAATGTGAAGTCAAGCGGGCTTTAGGAAGCACCACTATGAACAAAGCTAGTGGAGGTGATGGAATTCCAGTTGAGCTATTTCAAATCCTGAAAGATGATGCTATGAAAGTGCTGCATTCAATATGCCAGCAAATTTGGAAAACTCTGCAGTGGCCACAGGATTGGAAATGGTCAGTTTTCATTCCAATCCCAAAGAAGAACAATGCCAAAAAATGTTAACACTGCTGCACAATTGCACTTGTTTCACATGCTAGCAAAGTAATGCTCAAAATCCTTAAAGCCAGGCTTCAACAGTATGTGAACGAAGAAATTCCAGATGTAAAAGCTGTATTTAGAAAAGAGAGAGGAACCAGAGATCAAATTGCCAACATCCATTTGATCATAGAAAAAGCTAGAGAATTCCAGAAAAACATTTACTTCTTCTTCATTGACTATGCAAAAGCCTTAACTGGGTGGATCACAACAAACTGTGGAAAATTCTGAAAGAGATGGGAATACCAAACCACCTGACCTGCCTCCTGCAAAACTTGTATGCAGGTCAAGAACAACAGCTAGAACCAGACATGAAAGAACAGACTGGTTCCAAACTGGGAAACAGGTACCTCAAGACTGTATATTGTTACCCTGCTTATTTAACTTATATGCAGAATACATCAATTGAAATACCTTGCTGGATGAATCACAGGCTGGAATCAAGACTGTGGGAAGAAATCTAAATAACCTCAGATATGCATATAAAACCACTCTTATGGCAGACAGCGAAGAATTAAAGAGCCTATTGATGAAGGTGAAAGAGGAGAATGAAAAAGCTGCCTTAAAACTGAACATTCAAAAAATAAAGATCATGGCTTCTGGTCCCATCACTTCATGGCAAACAGATGGGGGATAAAATGGAAATAGTGACTGCATTTACTTTCTTGGACTCCAAAATCACTGCAGATGATGAGTGCAGCCATGAGATTAAAAAATGCATGCTCCTTGGAAGAAAAGCAATGATTAAACTAAAAAGCAGAAACATTGCTTTGCTTACCAAGGTCCAGATGGTCAAAGCTATGATTTTTCTAGTATTCTTGTACACATGTGAGAGTTGGACTATGAAGAAGGCTGAGCACCAAAGAATTGATGCTTTTGAATTGTGTTGTTGGTGAATACTCTTTAAAGTCCCTGGACAGCGAGGAAATCAAATCAGTCAATCCTAAAGGAAATCAATACTGAATATTCATTGAGTGGACTGATGCTGAACCTCAAGCTCCAATATTTTGGTCACCTGATGCAAAGAGTTGACTCACTGGAAAAGATCCTGATGCTGGGAAAGACTGACGGAAGGAGGAGAAAGGGACAACGGAGGATGAGATAATTGGATGGCATCACTGACTCAGTGGACATGAGTTTGAGCAAATTGTGGGAGTTTTCTCACACAATGGTGAAGGACAGAGAATCCTGGTGTGCTGCAGTCCATGGGGTTGCAAAGAGTTGGACATGACTTAGCAACTCAACAACAAGAAATATGAAGTACAACTCAGACAGTTAAGTATCCATCTGCAATACAAGAGACCTGGGTTCAATCCCTGGGTTGGTAAGATCCTCTGGAGAAGGGAATGGCTATCCGCTCCAGTATTCTTGACTGGAGAATCCCATGGACAGAGGAGCCTGGCGGGTTACAGTCCATGTGGTCAAATGGTCAGACAACACTTTCACTTTCATACTAAGTATTTTCTACTTTTCCTGTAGGAGGCCTATGTATACCAAATTATTAACTTTGGTCTTATCTGCAACTTGTTTTGACCAATAAAATGTGAGCAGAAATGATGGGTATTGTTGATGAGTAGAAGCTTTTAGAACTATCATGTCCTTCTGCCATTGTTCCCTTTTTCCTCTGCCATGAGATTGAAAATGTCCCAAATGGGTGTTATTCCTTCATCTTGTGTCCTGGAGTGAAGAAAAGGAGTTGCATTTAACCCAAAATAAACATATAACAAGCAAAAACTAAATTTATCTGGAAGTCACTGAGATTTAGGGAGTTATTTGATACTGCAGCAGAATTCACTATAAGATATCTGACATAGGGGCAATAAGAAAGGTTATTTATAACCATAGAATGTAGATAAAATTAACAAAGAACATTTTGTAATTTTGTATTGAAAAAGAGTATAGCTTCTTGAGATAGAAAGCTTTTAGCTTTTACTTATTCATTTGCTGTTTTAAGATTGTCTTCGTCTTTGTTGATGTTGCCTACTATTAATCATAAAATTCTCTCGATTCATTCTTATTCTCTCCTGTCCCCCTTATTAAGGATTCATTCAAAATACCTTATGTTCAGCCATGCGTCAGCATTGCTTTCTTCATGCCTTCTCATATCCTAAGAAAAACTTGTGTGCAAACTAAGTCGCTTAAGTTGTGTCTGACTCTGAGCAACCCTGTGGACTATAGTCCACTAGGCTCCTCTGTCCATGGGATTCTCCAGGCAAGAATACTGGAATGAGTTGCCATACCCTCCTCCAGGGAATCTTCCCAACCCAAGGATCAAAACTACATCTTTTATGTCTCCTGCATTGGAAGGCAGGTTCTTTACCACTAGTACCACCTGGGAAGTTTAACCATTTGTAAAACAACCACTATGTGTGAGGTTCAGCCTTAACGCTTTCATTATCAATATATTTCATAGCAAATCATGTTATACACCATTTTTATATTATATGTGACTCAAGATTAACTTTAAAGACAGTTATATGCCTGCTAAAAGAACAGAATTAAGATGTGAATTCAGTTTGTCAAGTCCTAAAACTTCTGATCATTCCAGTGTAACATTCTGATAATGGATTATTAAATCTAATTTCCTCATGAAGCCAGAAATATGTACAATGAAATATTAACAATGAGAAACTGATGCATTTCAATTAAGATTTTAATTCCTAATCTGTATATCTTGAAGTTGTTGAGTTTCTTAATTTTATGCTATAAAATTGTTGAATTGATAGTATTTGGAAAATAATTAAGGTTGAAGAATTTCCTTGGATAAATCTAGGTAACTGAGATGAAAATTAATCAATTGCCTCATAATGTACCTTTTAAAAAAGTTAATTTTACATGACCAACCTAGTAATGTTTTGAGGGCTGAACTGAGCTTTCTCAAAATAAGCCTAGAACTGATTTTAATTTAGTGAGAAGACTCAGAAATAATGTGAAATTTTTCATTCCTAGTTTTATGTTTAATTGATCTAGATGATTCCTCACATAAATGTAAAGAAAACTATTATTGCCAGTAGGAAAATTGGAGAAAAATGATTAACATGGAACTAGATAAATCTTGGCTGACTTTTTCTAAGATATATGTAAGAAGGTAATGTCAACAAAAGAAGTAACAAATGTTCTAGATAGGATATAAAAGATGGGGAATAACAAAAGAAAAATGTACATCTGATACACTAGACATATCTTGGTATATCTTCCCACCTCAAAACTATTTCCCCTTCTCTGACAATTTCACTGGAAATGGTGTTACTAGTCCATTAGAACTAATAAATGGGTTCAACAAGGTTTCAGGATACAGGGTCAATACACAAAAACAGTAATTGTATTTTTATATACTTGCAGTTATCAAGTAAAACAATTCCATTTACAAAGCATTACAAAGAATACTTAGTTATAAGTTTAACAAAAGAAGTGCACATTGTATACTCATGTGTTGTTGTTTGTTGTTTAGCCGCTAAGTCGTGTCTGACTCTTTGTGGCCCTATGGACTGTAGCCTGCCAGGATCCCCTCTGTCCGTGGGCTTTTCCAGGAAAGCATATTGGAGTGGGTTGCCATGCCCTCTGGGGATCTTCCCCACTCAGGGATCAAATTCGCATCTCCTGCATTGGAGGGAGATTCTTTATCATTGAGCCAACAGGGAAGCCTGTATATTTATATACTCATATACAAAACATTGATAGAAATATCAGGCATACATATACATGTAACCATTCTTCTCCAAATCCCCCTCCCATCTGGGCTGGCATATAACATTGAGTAGAGTTTCATGTGCTATACAGTAGGTCCTTGTTGGTTTTCCATTTTAAATACAGCAGTGTGTACTGACTTTCCCAAGCTTTGCCTCTCCCTTCCCTCTGGTAACCCTGTTTTCTAAGTCTGTGAGTCTCTTCTGTTTTGTAAGCTCACCTGTATCATTTCTTCTTCGAGTCCACATATAAGGGATATCATACAATATTTCTCCTTCTCTTACTTCACTCAGCATGGCATTCTCTAGGACCACTTGAAGAAAGAAATCAGCTGATTTTTAACATTCATTTGGAGTTTAGAGGAACTTAAAATAGCCAAAACAGTCTTTAAAAAGAACAAAATTGGAAGACTCACTCTTCCCTGTTTCAAAACTTATTACAAAGCTGGAGTAATCAAGACAGTGTGATACTGGCATATGGACGTATAGATCAATGAAACAGAAATGAGAATCCAGGAATAAACCCATGTGTCTGTGGTCAACTTATTTTCATCAAGAAGGCCATGAATATTCAATGCGGGAAGAAAGTCTACTCAATACATGTTGCTACAACAATTGGATAACTACTTGCAGGGGTCTAGCCCCCGCAGGATCCAGGGGAACCTGAAGGAAAAATGGTGTCAGCAGATGATTTAGAGAGAGAGATAAGGAAAGAATATTATAGATGAGAAAATAGAGGAGAAAAAGAGGCTGATATTCCTTGGTTTACATAGAAAGCCAATAAAACTTCGAGATAAGAAGTTCGCCCTGTTCAAGGAGGCCACAGGTGACTTCCCGGTCTCCCGAGGGAGTGAAGATGCAGAATGTCTTCCCATTCAGGTCTTAGAAACCTGGGCAGAAAAGTGAATGCAGAGAGTCCCTGTGTTCCAAGGGATCAGCCTGAAAAAGAAAGTAAGAGAGGGAAAAAAAAAAGAAAAAAAGAAAAAACACAGGGTGACCAAGATTTTAACTCTTTAAAAGACTCTGTGTTTTAGGCTTTCCATGCCTCTCACAGTTGGGAGGCTGTAAATAATCATATGCGTAGCTGCAAGAGTCTGGGTATACCCACCAAGCAAGCTAGAAAGCTAACAGAGGGGGTATGATTTGAAATATTTCTCTCATGTCCAGGAGACTTATTAGCTATAGCCCTAAGTTGATTTTTTCTAGAGAAAGGTGGCCCATATGGAGATAGCCTCCTGTTAATGTCAGAGGAGTTGGTGAAAGTCATGAAATAGTAAAACAGACAGATTCTGGTTTTGGGGTAGATGCTGGAGAACGTCTAGGGAGCCCCTTGAGTCCTGAAGCCTTGCTTAACAGTTCTCTTCCGCGTGACCTTGTCGTGGGTGGGATCTCCCAGTGGTGGCTCCTGGCAGCTACTCATTTTCAAAACATTCCTCACATTCCTAGACTTCACTCAAAGTTTCCCTTCTGTTAACAGTTGCATTTTTATCCTTCAGGAATGGTTTTATATGTGTATTTACTTATATATAAATAAATATAGATATAATGTTTACATTACTGTGCTTAGATGTGTGTGTTTCCTTTACGAAATGATGTATCTCAAGTAATAGTTTTTAACTTATATACATTTTATGGGCCAGGCAACAGTCTAAGTTCTTTAATGTATCTTAGCTTGACGTAATTCCCATATAAATCCTCTAAGTGCTATTACTATTCACATTCCAGGATAAGGAAATTGAAGTATGTGGAATTAAATAATTTAACCATGGTTGCCCAGCTGGAAGAAGCAGAATTGGGATGCAAACAGAGGTAGTCACACTGATTTCCCCTATGCTGCCTGATCCCTAGAAAAGCTGGGAGAACTTGAAGTCTTTACATATAATAGCAAGTTTCCTGTTTATTTTTATCTGTTCCCATGGTTAAAAAGGTGAGACATAAACATTTAAGCTGAGTCTGTCTGTGTGCATTTTAAGTAATGCCACATGAATATTTTGGATTTATTTTACTGCACAGAATGAGGTAGGGAATCCAACTATGTGTCTTTTCCTGTTATCCAGCCAGAATTTTGTTGCACTTACTTAAATGTTCATTGATCTGTCTGTGCACAACATGGTCAGCATGTGTATTTTTCTCCTATGCCTACAAAGTGACTACACTGATATGCTTAAGAAATGAGTGAATAGACAATCTATCTCTTATATGAGTTATTAGCTCATTGAGTTCACCAAGATTGCCAGGAAAAATCAACAACTTCAAATATGCAGATGATACCACTCTAATGGCAGAAAGTGAAGAGGAATTAAAGAGCCTCTTGATGAGGGTGAAAGAGGAGAGTGAAAAAGCTGGCTTAAAACTCAACATTAAAGACAAATAAGATCATGGCATCTGGTCCCATCACTTCATGGCAAATAGAAGAGGAAAACGTGGAAGCAGTAACAGATTTTATTTTCTTGGGCTCCAAAATCACTGGTGATTGCAGTAGTGAAATTAAAAGATGTTTTCTCCTTGGAAGGAAAGCTATGACAAACCTAGACAGCAGAGACATCCCTCTGTGGACAAAGGCCCATATAGTCAAAGCTATGGTTCCAGTAGTCATGTATGGATGTGAGAGACCATAAAGAAGGCTATGCACTGAGAACTGATGCTTTTGAACTGTGGTGTTGGAGAAGACTCTTGAGAGTCCCTTGGACAGCAAGGATATCAAACAGTCAGTCGTATAAGAAATCAACCCTGAATATTCATTGGAAGGACCGATGCCGAAGCTGAAGCTCCAATACTTTGGTCACCTGTTGTAAATAGCTGACTCATTGGAAAAGACCCTGATGTTAGGAAAGACTGGAGACAGGAGGAGAAGGGGATGATGGAGGATGAGATGATTAGATAGCATCACTGACCCAATGGACCATGAGTTTGAGCAAATTCTGGGAGGTACTGAAAAACAAGGAAGCATGACATGCTGCAGTCCACCAGGTTGCAAAGAGTCAGACATGACTTAGCAACCGAACAATAACAAGTTCATTGAGAATCAGTCAAATAATTTACAAAATTGTGATGATCAATGAATACACTTTGAAGTGCTGAGTAATGGAAAATGTCATACTGTTCTCTTTCTGTGTACTCTTACATGCTTCTTTGCAGAGTAGGTACTTTAAAAATACCTGAGTGTGTATTCAAAATCTTAAACGTTTTTTGATTTCAAAGTTGTATTTTCTGGTGCTTCTAAGAGAAATGTCTCAATTTATTTTTGGTTTTCTCTGATTCTTCAGCTTAATAAAAACTTTCCCTTTTCATTAAATTTCAGTTGGTCTTTGAAAAAGATAGCCTGGTTTTGTGACTGTCTGCTAATCTAAGTTTGCAAGAAGGAAGCCATGGGCCATCCTACTCCTGTGTTACTCTTCCCTGGTTCTCTGCTGACACAGCTGACAGTGCCAAGATGATTAAAGGACTTGGGGAATCTGAAGAGCAGAGCACAGAATTTTGAATGTGTGAACTAGTTGTCAAAATTTTATAGTAATTAGGATCTGAGCTAGGAAAAAAAAAGAATGTGGTTGCTTAGAACTTCGTAGGATTTCAATGTGATGTATATTTCTTTTGAGATTTTCAAATGGCCTGAATTCATTAAGAAGACTCAAAAACTTTAAGTTCCATTTGGAAGAAAAAAAGTTAATTGTGTAGTATCTTAAGTAGTGTCATTTAGATATGCATCTCTACTCGGAAGTAGTGTCTTGGAATTGATTACACTGAGCACTTACCACCTGATCTGCCTTTTCTCTCTCTCTCTTTTTTAAAATTATATTCTTGGCCATAGTGCACCACTTATGTGGTCTTGGTTCCCAGATCAGGGATCGAACCTAGGGCCTGACAGTGAGAGCTGAGTCCTAACCACCAGACCACCAGGAAATGCCCCTAATCTGCCTTTTCTGACAGGAGATTGACCTTGAACATAACTTTAAACTACATGGATCCACTTATATGTGGATTTTTTTCTGTAAATATGTACTACCGTACTACATAGTTGTAGATGTGGAAACTTGGATACAGATGGCTAACTCTAAAGTTACACACTGATTTTTGACTGTGTGTGGGTCAGTGCACCCTCTCCTAATGTTGTTCAAAGGCCAAATGTACTCAGATCCGATCTTTCATTTATTTGCTCCTTCAGTCCATTTTTATGACATAGGGATAAAAGCATAGACTTTGTATCTGACCTTGTGGAGCTGACAATATAGTTAGGACATTTCCATAGTTTCTGTTGTATCATTCACAACTATTTAAACTTTTTTAAGCATCACAGTCTTCCATGATTGAGAATTATAATTGTTAACATAATTGTTTCTCTATTTGGAAACAATAAAGTTGTTTCCATTTTTTCATCAAATAAATCTAAATTCGACTTATAAATATCTTATCCTTAAATATATTATTTACCTTGTCAAAAGGAGAGTTTTAAGGTGGAAATTCTCACTTAGCACAGGGGTAGTTTCAATTTATCCAAGGCAGTTTTTTCTTAGGTGAGTCCTGAGTTTTCTGTGTGGCTTTGGCAAAAGGAAATATTTTGAAAGCCCAGTTAGAGGGAATAAGATTTAGGAATCAATTTTCCTTCCTTTATTAGGATATAAGTAGGATATTTATTTTTAAACTCAGGTGGCTTCTTAGCTATCAGGAACTGATTATTTGTGCCCCTGTTTATAGTCAGAGAACATGAGGTGACATGTTTATTTTCCTTTGTGTAACTGTAAGATAATAGATATTTATTCTGTCATTCAAGGTTCCAGGGGAATTTAACAACGTGCATACTTGAGAACCCTGAAAAATCTGGATTATGGTGGCAAGGATACTGAAAAGAAGACTGCAAATCCTGTAACAGGTAATTGAAAAAATGAAGTAGAGAACTAATCTTGGACAGATGGAAAGGTTTCAGGCCGCTATAAAGGTGTAGAGGAAATAGGGTATCCCTCCCTCCCTTACCTAGATTAAGTGCAACGAATCCTGGAAAACCAATCTCTCTAGTCTATTCCCATAAGAATGCTGTAACCAGTTCACCCTAGCCACAGTAGTAAGCATTATTATTTCATTATTTCCATTATGAAAGTCTCCAAGGGAACAGATTCAAGCTCTTCCAACTAAGCATTCACACCACCTCAGCTGGGTTTTACCCTTTCCTTGCCATTTCCTCAGGCTGTAGAAAAAATAGAAATAATGAAGTACTCAGCTGTTACTATAGCTCATGATTAAAAAAATAAAAAAGCAACGATATAGTTCCAAGGGGAGAGTCTAAAAGTTAACAACAATGTATCAGAGTAAACAGAATGTGTAAATGAAATTCCTGAAAAGGAGCAAAATAGTAAATAAAGCAATCTTGACAACTAGGCCAGCCTAAAGAAAGAATAAAAGGAGGGATGAAAGAAGAAAGGGAAGGGAGGGTGAAAACAGGAAGGAAGAAAGAACTGGCCCATTCAAAAATTCCACATGAGACAGTACGGTTGTTTGCATTTTCACCATCTTAACACAAATACTTTGACTTCGAAAGTTATGTGTTGAAAATAGTAAAGCCACACATAGAAAGAGCTTGGATTCTTAGAAAGAAACTTGTCAGAGAGCTCTCTACTCTCAGGAACATCCATGTAAGAGATAAAACTCTATCATATATGAAGCATTATGGATAACATTTTTAATTTGTTACTGCAGCTTGCATTACCTTAACAAATGCACTGTGTATGCAAGCTACAGAAAGTAAGTCCATAATAGATGAAAACATAATTCAAAGACTGGAAGCAAATGTCTCTCATTGGTTCACATTATGAAATCTTAGTGAAATAAGCACTCAGAAATATACTAAAGCAAAATGATGCATAAAAAGCAAACTACTAATGTCTTAACAAAAACCATTATCATGAGAAAGAGAACCCCAAACATCATTATGTATTTAAATTAATTAGAAAGTAATGGAATTGTTACTCAAATTACTGATGTAGATGTAAAACATAATATAAAACACAGTAAATAAAAAGACAAAGATAGTAAACGTAAGTTAAAGAAATTCAACAGACAACAGTACAGCACAAGGTTAACTGGTAGAGAACACTACAGGAAATGGGGAAAACATTCAAAATATAATACAAGAATATTTTAATTTCTAAACACAAAAATGTGCACATCAAGATGATTTCTATTTCATTTTAAGAAAAATTTATTCTAAAAGCTTTTTACAAAGATACAGTAGGTAATCTGTAAAAGGTCAAGAACAGAAAAATTGTTTTTAGATACTTAGGCTGGATACCTAGGCAGAAAACTCAAATTCATTGTCAAGATGACACGAAGATTATTCAATTCCAAGCCTTATTCAGTATAAAAGACAATGGCAATGCCTTCAAATTTCTGAGGAAAATAGTAAAAAAGAAAATTGCCTAGTCAAACTGTCTTTCAAAAATAATCCCATTTCTAGCACTGGTGGACAAACAACTCAGACCAATTCTCCTTCACTAAATGAGCATCTTATTCAGATCAGTTCAGTTGCTCAGTTGTGTCCAGCCCTTTGTGACTCCATGGACTGCAGCATGCCAGGCTTCCCTGTCCATCACCAAATCCCAGAGTTTACTCAAATTCATGTCCATTGAGTCAGTGATGCCATCAGCCATCTCATTCTCTGTTGTCCCCTTCTCCTACCTTCAGTCTTTCTCGGCATTAGGGTGGTTTCAAATGAGTCAGTTCTTCATACCAGGTGGCCAAAGTATTGGAGTTTCAGCTTTAGCATCAGTCCTTCCAATGAATGTTCAGGATTGATTTCCTTTAGGATGGACTGGTTGGATCTCCTTGCTGTCCAAGTGACTCTCAAGAGTCTTCTCCGACACCACAGTTCAAAAGCATCAATCCTTCAGCACTCAGCTTTCTTTATAGTTCAACTCTCACATCCATACATGACTACAGGAAAAACCAAAGCTTTGACTAGATGCTCCTTTGTTGGTAAAGTAATGTCTCTGCTTTTTAATATGTTGTCTAGGTTGGTCATAACTTTTCTTCTAAAGAGCAAGTGTCTTTTAATTCCATGGCTGCAGTGACCATTTGCAGTGAATTTGGAGCCCCCAAATTAAAAATCTGTCACTGTTTCCACTGTTTCCCCATTTATTTGCCGTGAAGTGGTGCAACCAGATGCCATAATCTTAGTTTTCTGAATGTAGAGTTTTAAGCCAGCTCTTTCACTTTCCTCTTTCACTTTCATCAACTAATTCTTTAGCTCTTTTTCTCTTTCTGCAGTAAGGGTGGTGTCATCTGCATATCTGAGGTTATTGATATTTCTATGGGCAATCTTGACTCCAGCTTGTGCTTCCTCCAGTCCAGCATTTCTCATGATGTCCTCTGCATATAAGTTAAATAAGCAGGGTGACAATATACAGCCTTGATGTACTCCTTTCCTGATTTGAAACCAGTCTGTTGCTCCATGTCCAGTTCTAACTGTTGCTTCCTGACCTGCATACAGATTTCTCAAGAGGCAGGTCAGGTGGTCTGGTATTCCCATGTCTTGAAGAATTTTCCACAGTTTGTTGTGATTATGTTTAAAATCCACTGGAGAGCAAAGCAATGAAAAAGCGAGTGCAGCACTAAAAGGATAGAGTGAAGGGAATCTTAAAGAGGTGAAGCCTATGTTTGTGCTGCATTTTCACTTCAGACTTTGCTAATTCAAAGTTGTGGCACAGAGCTTGAGAACGTGAGCAGAGAGTACAAAACAGAATCTGAGCTATTTGGACTATTTCACAGAAACAACAAAAATTAGAGCTCAGGAAACACCAGGGAGAAAAAGCCTTGTTAATTATTCCAGATTTCCAGTTGTAACCAACTCTAAAGGACTACACAGTAGGAAGGCTACCCAATATAAATAAAGGTAAATTGGAAATACGGAGCTTTCAGATAGAGGCCCAACTTCAAATAAACTCAGTTCCTTGCTGGATTAAATTAATCTGCCCTAGCCTAACCCCATAACAGAAGCAAAATCAATCTTTGAGTGGGGGTGGGGATTAAATCAGAGACAAATTAACTATAAAAATAAAATATAAAACAATATAAAATATTAAAAATATCAGTGCCCAAAATATATAATATATAGAAGTCAATACTATCATATGATCACATCAATAGTTGAAGAAAAAGCATTCAGCAAAATCCAACATTTATTCATAATAAAAAATTCTTAGCAAACTTGGAATAGATAGGAGCTGCCTCAGTTTGATAAATAACATCTTCAAAAAAACCTACAATTAACATCATACTCACTGGTGAGAAACTAGATGTTTTCCCCACCAAGATCAGGAACAAGACAAGGGTCACCCCAATCACCACTCTTTTTCAATATCATACTGGAAGCTATAGCCAATGCACTAGGAAAGGGAAATAAGAGATAGAGATTTAGAAGGAAGAAATAAAGCTATCTTTATTTATGGGTACCACGATGATGCAGGCAGAAAATCTGAAAGAACTGACAAAAACATTTGTGGAACTAATAAGTGATCATACCAAGATTGCTAGATACAAAGCTTAAGTACAAAAGTCAGTGGCTTTTCATGCAATGAACAAGTAGAATTTGAAATTTAAAACACAGTATCATTTACATTAGTAGCCCCCTCAAAATGAAATACTTAGGTATAAATCAAACAAAAAATATATAGAATCTATATGAAGAAAACTCTGAAACTAATGAACAAACTCACAGAACTAAAACATAGAGCAAGTCCATGTTCATGGACAGGAAGACTTAATACTGTCAAGATGTCAGTTCTTCCCTACTTTATAGACTCAATGCAATACCAGTTAAAATAACCACAAGTTATCTTATAGAAAGCTAAAAGTGATTCTAAAGATTTTATGGAGAAGTAAAAGACCCAGAATAGTCAACACCTCGTTATTAAAACAGCATGTACTTTTATAATTTTATACACATACCTGTATTTATCTTTATCTATCTATTTATAAACCATTAATCTATCTTGACATCTAAAAAATAACATCCAATTATGTTGATAATAAACATACAGATAGCAAGAATTTTGTTTCTTTGAATAAAAAACACTTCACCTTTGTATGTGTGTGTGTAATAATTTTTTTACAGCAGTTCTAGCTTCACAAAATGATGGAGTTGAGAGTACAGGGCGTTCTTATACATGCCCCACGCATCCCTCTCCCCCTCTCCACACACACTAAGCTTCCCCTGCCATCACCAGTTCATAACAGAGTGGCATGTTTGCTACAACTGATGAATTTTCATTGCCCATCACTCCAAATCCAAAGTTTACAATAGGCTTTCCTCTTGGAGTCATATATTCTATGAGTTCTGACATACTTAATAACATGTATCTACCATTATAGTATTATATAGTTTTACTATCCTAAAAAATCTTCTCTGCTCCACCTATACACTCTTATCTTCCCTTATACTCTGGCAACTTCTGATCATTTTACTGTCTCCATATTTTTGTCTTTTGCTAGAATGCCATATAGTTGGAACTGTACAGTATGTAGCCTTTTCAGATTGTCACCACTGAACAGGTGAGGCCACAGAAGGGCATGTGTCCTGAGAGATTTCTAATTTCTCAGCATTAACATTTTATGTTAAGGCTGGGGGCAACGTGTGTGTGTGTGTGTGGGGGGCAAGTAAAAACCCTCCACTTTAAGCCTTAAACACTCAAAAAACAAAAACAAAGGAGAGAAAGAGACGGCAGGGGTGGGGGTGTGGGAGGGGTGGGTCTTTGTGAATCACAGCCACACTGGCCTTTGGAAAGGTTCACGTGGGTGCTAATAGAGGGAACATGCCAGAAAGCTGACTGTCCTTTTATTCCATGGGTCCTGGGTGGAGGGGGGGGGCGGTAGGGGGTACTGAGACCTCCTCTGCATTTCACTGTTTATCCTTTGAGTGAAACTTCTGTGGATGACTTTCATTCAACTTTTCAGACACAGCTTATATCTTAGTGCTTGTTTGCTGGCATTCTAGAGGCTCTGCTTGCTAATTTGTACTGTTTTATATGCTAAGCTGAAGAAATCATTTTAGCTAGACAGAACAAACATCTGGTGATTAAAGGCCTAGGCCCAGGGCATCATCCACCACTCAGTGATGACTGCTGCATGAAAGAGTGCTAAAGCTAAACTCCAAATTAAATGCCTCATCAAAAGGCCCACCTAATCCCAGGCCTTCATGAAATCCTGTAATATCTGTTGTCCTAGCTCTGCTCTGGGGCCTGTGACATAGAGGCAGGCCTGGTGCCTTCCTGGGACCCCTCACAGGGGAGGAGAACATTTCCATGGGAAGGATAAAGCATTAAGTTAAACATGCAAGTCAGCATCTGCACAAGACCTAAAACATCAACTTTCCTCTGAAATGTTACAGAATTAGGAAAGGACAGGGCAGGACAAATTGAGAGTAGCATTGATATATGTACACTACCATGTGGAGAATAGCTAGTGGGGCCCGCTGTACAGCAGAGGAAGCTCAGCTCAGTGCTTTGCGATGACCTAGATGGGGGTGGGTGATGGGCGTTAAGGAGAAGAGGCTCAAGAGGGATGCGATATATGTATGCTTAGAGCTGATCCACTTCATTGTACAGCAGAAACTAACAACATTGTAAAGCAATTATATTTCAATTAAAAAATAATGAGAAATTCTATGGAATCAGACAAATCAGAATCAACCAGAAAAAGAATCCTTTTTTCTTTTTAATAGCCCAAGGATAGAAATAATGTGAATTTCTATGTTAAATAACCAAATAAATGATTGTTTGTTTGTTTTCTCATACTTTGGGAACACATTGAAAATGACTGATTTGAAGCACAAGATGGAGTTGTAGAAAAATATCTAAGTTGTAGGTCTATAGGCCACTGCTTATGTATGAGTGACTTTTGCTTCCCAATGTAACCTAAGCCTTAGTTTCCTCATTTGTAACATGGGTATGTATGGCCTGGAGAATTTTCGTAATAAAAGATAATAAATGCAATAAAGGTGGCACAGAGCCCAGCACACAATAGGCACACATTAAGTAATGCTTTAAATATTATCTATACACTATGTTTTCATGCCAACCCTAATAGTAAGCCAATGTTGAAAATATAGAAGCAATTTCAGCTATATAACATTAGTGCGTTTGAAAGCACATTAAAAAACCATAAATTCTGAAGAAAATACGTATTATTGATATTGGTCCAAATTTGGTTATTGCCCTAATTTATCTATGAAATAAGGGCTAACTGTTCCAACACAAAAAGACAAACCAGCAAGAAAAGAAGGGAGACTATTATCGGTCCCCAGTCTTTCTTGCATCACAGACAGTTTGCTTGGAAGACAACTTTCATGATTCAAGCACATTACATTTGTTGTGCACTTTATTTATCCTCCTATTAAATCAGCTTCACCTCAGACCATCAGGCGTTATATCCCAGAGGTTGGGGACCCCCAGACTATGTGACCTGAAAGAAGAGAACTTATGTTTCTTTTTTAATCCAACCCACATCAGCCCACACAGAGGGCAACCTGAGGAGAGAAGGTGATCCCTGGGCAATTCTGTGACCACTACCACATCACTACCTTGTCAGTCAGCCATTAGTGCTGATGGTATTTAGAAATGTCCCCTGGGACCACATTTCTTCTCTCTTATATCCTGCTCTCCCACAGCTATCACAAGTTCTGAAATTACAGAGAATGTTAGGTTCTAAGAAATGACTGTTCAGACACAACAGTATCCGCTGTTAACACTTTCTGTTTGCATCAGGTAATATTTCCCTTAACACAGCGAAGAAATCCATGCCGGAGGCAGATCAGAGCCTGCACACATGGTATGGAAATTCAGACCATCTAATTCCTCACAAATTGCCATTTGACTCCAGAGCTTTCCTGAAAGTGGCCCCTCTGCACGCGCCAGGCCTCTGCTACACTACATCTCTGGAATTCACAATCAGAATAAAAAAGGAAGATGCTGCAGTTTTAGAAGAACCCTGTTAAAGACACACGCTGTTTCTACTCAATGTGGCCATCATTTGTCCCTGGCAGGCACCATGTTCTGAAGGAGAAACATTTATTATTTATGGCATTTTTCTAAATGTGTATTTTTTCCCTCAAGGATACATCCCAAATTTCAAACTCTTAATAGTTAAGAGTGCAAGACTGAGAAAAGTGTACACAGAAGAATTTTCCTGTCACTTTACTGTTTTGTGTGTTTAGATATGCTCGTGTGTTTACCTAGAAAATAAAATGTAGATTCTCAAGAACAAGTGGTTTTGCCCAGCCATCCGCAAAGAAACGAAAGATAGCACGGAGTCGTGTCCGACTCTTGTAATCCCATGAGCCTGCTAGGATCCTCTGTCCATAGGATTAAGAATACTGGAGTGGGTTGCCATTTCCTTCTACCAGAGGAACTTCCCAACCCAGGAATTGAACCCAAGTTTCCCACATTGCAGGCAAATGCTTTACCAACTGAGCTATGCTAAGTCACTTTAGTCATGTTTGACTCTGTGTGACCCCATAGACGGCAGCCCACCAGGCTACCCTGTCCCTGAGGTGCTGCTAAATCAAGGCACTCTGGTCCTCAAGGCAGGTTGGCTCAATTAAGTCTTTAATTTCAGTCATAAGGACTTCTGAGAAAGAATACATGCCTTAATTTATTTAAAACACAACTTTTGTTTGTGAGTGTCTGTCTACTCTCTGTCAGCCACTAGAAATACATGAGGTAAACCAAAATTGACCCATGTTTTCCAGAAACAAACTGTAATGATGCTAAAAACCTGATTAAGGACAATATTAATACTACCAGTTGAATTCTTACCATAAGCCTGGCTCTGTGCTGAGCCTTTTATGCAGTTTCATATAGAAATCCATGATCAACAGTTTTACAGAAAAAGAAAAATAACTGAGGCCCATAGAAGTGAAATGAATTTCCCAAGGTATTTTAAAATGCATATTTCATGATTATTCAGGTATGGAGAAGCCAACAGATTAGGAGACGACTATAATTAAAAAGGCAGCTTGTTACTCACAGTTCCCACGACTAGGAGGCACGCCATGCCACTGAGTGATGCCCCGCCATGGAAGATCACACAGGGAGCACCAAGGTTGTTCAGGAGGCAGAGGAGAATGAGGACCACGTGGACAAAAGACTTCATTCTCCTTCCGGGGCAAGGAACAGGTGAGAGAGGGTAAACAGGCTTAGTTAGGATTGGCTCTAGGGCATAAAAGCTGCCTCTATTTGTCTGGGAGGGGTGATTAAGGCTGGGGGAGAGAGCCCTCCAAGTGAAATTGGCCACACTTGGGAGAAGCAGACCCTCCAGGTGCCTCGGTTATCAAAACATCAGAAACACATGTTAATAAGCAAGGTCACAAAGTTAATAACACAGAAACAGAATTTGAACCCTGGTCTGACTGCAGAAGATTAACCCTTTAATGACTCTGCTCTGCTGCACCAGAGAAATATAATAGTACTGCTTGATTCCTTTCATTTTCTGTTCCGTTTACTTCCCTTAGCAGTTGACAAAAGAAATTTTCACATATTAAAGTATGGAGAAGTCATTCTGGCTTATATATGAAGGAAGTAACTTGAAATTTATGTTAAGCAAAACAGCCTGTTTTTAGCCTATTAAACATACAAGGTACATCTGCTTTAATTATTATTACTTTTTTTTTTTTTAAGCAAAGGGTGTACGGAGCAAACCTTAAAAAAAAACATGCCCATGTTCAAAATAAAGACTAGATGCCTCCCTTTCTGGGACACATTTCAACGTTGCATCCTCTTTCATTGATTAGACTCCTCTCCAAGGCGCCAAGGTCATGTTGACTGCCTGTGTATGTGCTGATGCTTTCTGTTTGGTTTGAAACCTTGAAGAAACGCATTCCTGATTTTTTT
>SJYC01126640.1:0-44673 GCA_006408675.1 Madoqua kirkii
TTCATATAGAAATCCATGATCAACAGTTTTACAGAAAAAGAAAAATAACTGAGGCCCATAGAAGTGAAATGAATTTCCCAAGGTATTTTAAAATGCATATTTCATGATTATTCAGGTATGGAGAAGCCAACAGATTAGGAGACGACTATAATTAAAAAGGCAGCTTGTTACTCACAGTTCCCACGACTAGGAGGCACGCCATGCCACTGAGTGATGCCCCGCCATGGAAGATCACACAGGGAGCACCAAGGTTGTTCAGGAGGCAGAAGGAGAATGAGGACCACGTGGACAAAAGACTTCATTCTCCTTCCGGGGCAAGGAACAGGTGAGAGAGGGTAAACAGGCTTAGTTAGGATTGGCTCTAGGGCATAAAAGCTGCCTCTATTTGTCTGGGAGGGGTGATTAAGGCTGGGGGAGAGAGCCCTCCAAGTGAAATTGGCCACACTTGGGAGAAGCAGACCCTCCAGGTGCCTCGGTTATCAAAACATCAGAAACACATGTTAATAAGCAAGGTCACAAAGTTAATAACACAGAAACAGAATTTGAACCCTGGTCTGACTGCAGAAGATTAACCCTTTAATGACTCTGCTCTGCTGCACCAGAGGAATATAATAGTACTGCTTGATTCCTTTCATTTTCTGTTCCGTTTACTTCCCTTAGCAGTTGACAAAAGAAATTTTCACATATTAAAGTATGGAGAAGTCATTCTGGCTTATATATGAAGGAAGTAACTTGAAATTTATGTTAAGCAAAACAGCCTGTTTTTAGCCTATTAAACATACAAGGTACATCTGCTTTAATTATTATTACTTTTTTTTTTTTTAAGCAAAGGGTGTACGGAGCAAACCTTAAAAAAAAACATGCCCATGTTCAAAATAAAGACTAGATGCCTCCCTTTCTGGGACACATTTCAACGTTGCATCCTCTTTCATTGATTAGACTCCTCTCCAAGGCGCCAAGGTCATGTTGACTGCCTGTGTATGTGCTGATGCTTTCTGTTTGGTTTGAAACCTTGAAGAAACGCATTCCTGATTTTTTTTGGTGTTCTTGGATTAGACATAAAACCATGCTGAAAACCAGACTTCTCCAGATGATTTTCTCACAGTAATCTGAGCAGCTGGATTCCAGGCTATAGTCCTCAATTTGGCTCAAATAAAATTCTATTCCTATTTTGGGCTTCCCAGGTGGCACTAGTGATAAAGAATCTGCCCGCCAATGCAGGAGATGTAAGAGACACAGGTTCAATCCCTGGATTGGGAAGATCTCCTGGAGGAGGGCATGGCAATCCACTTCAGTATTCTTGCCTGGAGAATCCCATGGACAGATGATCCTGAAGGGTTGCAAGCCATAGGGTCTCACAGAGTCGGACTCAACTGAAACAACTTAGCACGCACATTTCTATTTAAGACTGTTTATTGATTACTTTTGTAATCAATTATGTATTATGGTAATCTTTTCTGCATTATGGTGCTAATGCAGAAAATATGCTAATTTTCTGTTCATATTATGATCAGAAGTAGAATCTCACTCTTTGGAGCTAAATCTTACTGTGTCTACCAACTAGCTTTTTTTTTTTTTTTAACCTTAAATAAGTTACAGACTTCACTGAACTTTAGTTTTCTTACCTGCAAAGAGGGAGTGATAATGCTTACCCTGAAGAGCTGTTTTAAAGATTAGAACATGGATTAGCACAGTTTTTGGAGCATAGCAAATGCTTAATAAGCACTCTCTATTTAAGAACTACCCAGGTAAGTTCCCTGTCTGTGGAATTCTTGTTGGCTCAGAAATATTAGAAAACACTTAAATATTTTTCAACAAGCATGATGATGTTGGTGTTTAGACAGAAAGTACTGTTATGGACTAAATACCTGTGTCCTCACAAAGTTCATATGTTGAAGCCCTCATGACAGTGTGAAGGCATTTGGAAATGAGGACTTTAGGAAATAAGTACAGTTAGATTAAGTCTTATAAACTAGGAGACACAGGTTCGATCTCTGGGTTGGGAAGATTCCCTGAAGGAGGGCATGGCAATACACTCCAGTATTCTTGCTTGGAGAATTCCACAGACAGAGGAGCCTGGTGGCCTACAGTCCATCGGCTTGCAAAAGAGTTGGATACGACTTAGTGACTAACCAACAACAGTCGGTCATGTGAATGGGACCTTCATGATGGGAGTAATGCCTTTATACAAAGAGACGCTAGACCTATTCGTACCCACAATGAGGTCATAACTAGAACACAGCTATCTGCAAACCAAGAAGAGGATCTCAGCCAATCCAACCTCACTATAGCAGCCTGAACTAAGGACAGAAAAGCAGTGCTCTTACCAAGTGAGGGAACTCTACTGAGACCATAAGGTGTCAAGCAGGGAAGGAAGTGCTAGGTCAGGCCCTGAGATGAGAACCCTGGGCAGCAGTGCGCAGGGAGCTCTGTGTCCCCCAGTTATGACAGATTCTCTGAAAGCACATGAGGCCCAAGGTGATTATTCTGAAAAGAATCTTACAGATCATCTACTTACATTATTTTGATAAGTAGCCAATGTGTGAATAAAGACATAATCAAACATTGTTTTAAAAAAAATTTGTTTAACTTTCTGATCTTGCTTTCATGCTTATTGTGCAACCTAGAGATGCAGTAAGGTACAGTAGTAAGTGGTATGGATTTTGAAATTGAACAGATTTGTTTTAAAATCCCAACTCTGCCACTGAGTAAGTTCCATTACAAATCCTAGAACCCCAAGCTCCTGATCTGTAAAATGTGAAAATAAAACACACCTCATGAAACTGTTGCAAACTTTAAATAAGCTAATATAAGTACTTAGAGTCTACATATTTGAAAGTGGTAGTGCTTTCAGGATTATGATTATTTTCTTCCTGATTATGTCAGCTTGGTGGTGCTGGATCACCCTATTGTGGACTAGAGATTTTAGATTCTTTAATTAATAAAAATTGATAAGAAACTGGACAAGGAATTCAGGCAAGGCTTTATCAGGTCTTGTTCTGCAGCAAACATGTGCATATCCTACTCTTTGCGAGCCCATGGACTGCAACTGGCCAGGTTCTTCTGTCCATGGGATTCTCCAGACAAGAGTACTAGACTGGGATGCCATTTCCTACTCTAACGGGTCTTCTCAACCCAGGGATCAAAGCTGAATCTCTTGCATCTCCTGCATTGGCAGGGCACAAGGAAGTGGTGCCCTGGTCTTTAAATGAGGCGAGAGTAGGTGGGTTGGGCTGCAGGAGAGACTTTGCTTGCCCACTTCCCTGGTTGTGCTGTGGGCAGAGTACCCTATTTTTGCTCCTAGCACCTCAAGAGTGGCAGTCAGTTTGCACCTTTTTTGTATCTTATTGTTCACAATTGCCTCTGCCATCCAAGTGTATAGTTACCTGTTCAGTTACCTTTAGTCCCTTATAGTTTCTTTCTATTCTGTTGCCGGAGGAGACATCTGTCCGGGTGCAAGTGCAAACACTCTGGTAAAGGGCCCCAGGTACCCAGCCTAACCCAGTTCTACAAACCTGGATGGGCTGATCAGGATGATATGTTCAGTCATTATTAACTGACTTCAATTATTATTCAGCTAAATTGAATCCAATTATTGATTTCATTACTGTGTCTTACCATTCTGTCTGAACTGACCTCTTGTTTTGGTTTCATCCAGTTGGAGCATCCATAAGCGACAGGGGCTAATCTTTACTTGAATGAGCTGATAAATCCATTTAAGCAGGCGTTCTCTTGGCTCTTTCCCTGTCTACATTTTAGAGGGACGTTTGCAAGCACAGTGAGAAGATTGGCAATTAAAATAGAAGGTTTATGTAGCTTTAATATACTAATTTTGTGGAGTGATAAAAAATGGATCTACTATATTAGGAAATGAAGTGGAACTAGTTATATATTTTTCCTGAAATAACAACAAAGCAGGCAATACTGGCATGAAGAGCCCAAGTCTAAAATTAGGTGCTTATGCACTTAAAGCCAATGAAACGAGTTTTGTGTTTTCTTAAAGCTCTCTGTTAGATTTTAACTTCCTGCTCCTCTGCAAGGCCCAAGCTGTCAGCTCTTCTTGTCATGAGGAGCCCACTAGCTCCAGTACTACCAAATTCCTTTTTAATGGTTTTTATCAGTAAATTAGAGATAACAAGGGAACATTTCATGCAAAGACGGGCTCAATAAAGGACAGACATGGTATGCACCTAAAAAAAGCAGAAGATATTAAGAAGAGGAGGCAAGAATACACCTGTACTAGCTTTGTTCACAGTGATGCTTCCTAAGGCCCACTTGACTTCACATACCAGGATGTCTGGGTCTAGGTGAGTGATCACACCATCATGGTTATCTGTATCATGAATGAACACTATGAACAAAGCTAGTGTATGTGATAGAATTCCAGTTGAGCTATTTTAAATCCTAAAAGATGATGCTGTGAAAGTGCTGCACTCAATATGCCAGCAAATTTGGAAAACTCAGCAGTGGCCACAGGACTGGAAAAGATCAGTTTTCATTCCATTCCGAAGAAAGGCAATGCCAAAGAATGCTTAAACTACCACACAATTGCACTCATTTCACACATTAGTAAATTAAAGCTCAAAATTTTCTAAGCCAGTCTCCAACAATATGTGAAGTATGAAATTCCAAATGTTCAAGCTGGTTTTAGCAAAGGCAGAGGAACCAGAGATCAAATTGCCAACATCTACTGGATCATCAAAAAAACAAGAGAGCTCCAGAAAAACATCTATTTCTGCTTCATTGACTATACCAAAGCCTTTAACAGTGTGGATCACAATAAACTGTGGAAAATTCTGAAAGAGATGGGAAATACCAGACCACCTGACCAGCCTCTTGAGAAACCTATATGTGGGTCTGGAAGCAACAGTTAGAACTGGACATGGAACAACAGACTGGTTCCAAATAGGAAAAGGAGTACATCAAGGCTGTATATTGTCACTCTGCTTATTTAACTTATACGCAGAGTACATCATGAGAAACGCTGGGCTGGAAGAAGCACAAGCTGGAATCAAGATTGCCGGGAGAAACATCAATCACCTCAGATATGCATATGACACCACACTTATGGCCGAAAGTGAAGAACTAAAGAGCCTCTTGATGATAATAAAGAGGAGAGTGAAAAAGCTGGCTTAAAGCTCAACATTCAGAAAACTAAGATCATGGCATCCAGCCCCAACACTTCATGGCAAATAGGTGCAAAAACAGTAGAAACAGTGACAGACTTTATTTTTTGGGGCTCCAAAATCACTGCAGATGGTGACTGCAGTCATGAAATTAAAAGATGCTTACTCTTTGGAAGAACAGTTGTGACCAACCTAAACAGCATATTAAAAAGCAGAGACATTACTTTGCCAACAAAAGTCTGTCTAATCAAGGCTATGGTTTTTCCAGTAGTCATGTATGGATGTGAGAGTTGGACTATATAGAAAACTGAGCACAGAAGAATTGATGCTTTTGAACTGTGGTTTTGGAGAAGACTCTTGATGCTTTTGAACTATGGTGTTGGAGTCACTTGGACAGCAAGGAGAACCAACCAGTCCACCCTAAAGGAAATCAGCACTGAATGTTCATTGGAGGGACTGATGTTGAAGCTAAAACTCCAATACTGTGGCCACCTGATGCCAAGAGTTGACTCATCTGAACAGACCCTGATGCTGGGAAAGACTGAAGGAGAGAGGAGAAGGGGACGAGAGGATGAGATGGTTGGACGGCATCACCAACTCAATGGACATGATTTTGAGTAGCTCTGGGAGTTGGTGATGGACAGGGGGGCCTGGCATGCTACAATCCATGGGGTCTCAAAGAGTCAGACACAACTGAGTGACTGAACTGATCAGTAAGCTGGGTGTGACAGAAGTCAATTTCTATGTAATCTCTGTGATCATTTCCAGATTATCTTTCCCTTCAAGGGAACTGGTGGGAAAAGGTACATTTTACACAATATTGGCTAATTTGCATTCTTAGAATAAAATGAAGCTGCAAATGTTTGCTGATCCTCCTGAAGTTAGCATTGATGAGTCAGGAGCTAATCTCACTGGATCTCAGGTGAGCACTGCTAAGCCGAATATCAGATTAGTTCTTCAGTGCTAGAGAATGCATGGGCCCTCTTATTTGAAGGCGTTTAAGATGAGGAGGCTTGGGAGTAGATTAAATGGTGGCTTTATAAACCAGTAGCCATGAGTTAATATCCTGTCAAGATTTGCAATATGTGTATGATTTGGGACTTGTTCTGAAATTTCTCTGGGCTAAAAAATTTTATGTGAAAAATGTAAGTAATAAGATCTTTAAGCAAACCTCTGCTGCTTCTGCTTATGTAGAGTTGCCAGACTTAGCAAATATAAGTAGAAAACATCCACTTGAATTTGAATTTCAATTATACATGAATAATTTCTTAGTGTAACTATGTCTCAAATATTGCATGGGACATATTTATACTAAAATTAATGCAGCATTTGGGACATTTATACTAAAAAATATTCATTATTTGTCTGAAATTCATATTTGAATGAGAATCCTATATTTTATCAAGCAAAATTGTTTTCTGAAATTCCTTAATTTCCCTGGGAAACTACCCCACGCTCAAACTAAGCCCATATGTTTCAAGTAGAGTTTCCTGCCACAACTCTGAACAGGCAATAGAACACAAGTTTGACTAATCAGACACTAAAATCTCCTTGTCACTGTTTCCTGCAAAAAGTTGGTCATGAGACTCAAAGTGGACTCAATCCTGGGACAGAACGAAGTAGCTCTGAAAGATGAATTTGGTTTCTCCTTGGGCTGATGAGATACAGATAAAAGCCAAGGTCTGCTGGCAACAGACCAGCAGACCAACATTTCACTAATATATGAGATTGCTGGACAACTGAGCCAGGATGTCGCTGTGTAGACTTCAGAGCTGGAGAGAATTGATTCATTTCAGTGATATTATATGAACCCCTGAATTCACTTGTGCCTACAACTAGCTTACCCCCTGAATTTGTGGTTATATGGGTCTGTTTTTAAACCACTTTTTGGCTTAAGCTATTTTGAATTGGATTTCTGGCACCTATAACCAGGAGAGTTCTGAAAAATACAAACCAAATTTTGTGAATGAGAAATAAGATAAAGAGCTGAACAGGGGTGACATCCTTGAACACTACAAGATTCCTCACTACCCCCTCCAGAGTGAGACACACAGGTGTGAGTCATTTGACCGCTGCGGGCCCCCTTGACTAGCAAAGCAATAAAGCTATTCTTTCCTACTTGACCCAAAACTGTCTTCATGTTTCTGTTCAGCATCGGTGAACAGAGGTCGAAGTTTTGGCAACATTTTAGGATGAGATGCTTATATACTGCCATAAGTCAGAAGGCTATTCACAATATATTCTGATGGGTTATAATATCATTCTGGCTTTTTTAATTACAGTAGTGTGTGTTTGATTATATTTTACAATCAATCACATAACACAAGCAGTGATTTATACTAAAGGATTTGGAGGTTGATGAAGCTGGCTTAAAATGTAGGTTCTGACACTTGTTAACTTTATGGCTGCAAACAATGACTCTGATACTTTGCAATATCACCTGAAAAATAGGTTTCTGTGAGAATGAGATAGTCTGTAATGGATATCTGGCAAAATATCTGGAAGGTAAAGGCTCATAGATAGCTGCATCATGGTAACACTGAGTTTTTATAGGATAGTCTCTGAGGGGATGGCTGCCAGATCCATAAACAGGCAGCTCTTCTGTTCTCTTCAAACCCCCTGATGCTAAAACATGTTACCACCCACAGTTTCCTCCAGTGACACTTGAAATAAATGCTGGTCAATAATCCCAGACAGAGAACCATATAATATTCCTCATAATTCCAAAACTCTCCCCCTATCCCAGTTACTTTCTGGCATTTGACCCCGGTGTCCGCCATTTCTTTCAGTCACCAAGAAGTTGGCATTTTAGTTTCTAATGCAATATTCTTTTTTGTGCCTTGGACACATTTAATGAGATACTTAGAGGTCTACAATCTCTACTAGAACACAGAGATGGTAAAAAGAGAGACTATCAGGGTAGACAACACTGCAATACCCAGTTCCAGATAATATGGCAGATCATTTATTGACAAAGAGTGAAGATCACTACCCCCTCCAGACTGAGACACACAGGTGTGAGTCATTTGACCGCTGCGGGCCCCCTTGACTAGCAAAGCAATAAAGCTGTTCTTTCCTACTTGACCCAAAACTGTCTTCATGTTTCTGTTCAGCATCGGTGAACAGAGGTCGAAGTTTTGGCAACATTTTAGGATGAGATGCTTATATACTGCCATAAGTCAGAAGGCTATTCACAATATATTCTGATGGGTTATAATATCATTCTGGCTTTTTTAATTACAGTAGTGTGTGTTTGATTATATTTTACAATCAATCACATAACACAAGCAGTGATTTATACTAAAGGATTTGGAGGTTGATGAAGCTGGCTTAAAATGTAGGTTCTGACACTTGTTAACTTTATGGCTGCAAACAATGACTCTGATACTTTGCAATATCACCTGAAAAATAGGTTTCTGTGAGAATGAGATAGTCTGTAATGGATATCTGGCAAAATATCTGGAAGGTAAAGGCTCATAGATAGCTGCATCATGGTAACACTGAGTTTTTATAGGATAGTCTCTGAGGGGATGGCTGCCAGATCCATAAACAGGCAGCTCTTCTGTTCTCTTCAAACCCCCTGATGCTAAAACATGTTACCACCCACAGTTTCCTCCAGTGACACTTGAAATAAATGCTGGTCAATAATCCCAGACAGAGAACCATATAATATTCCTCATAATTCCAAAACTCTCCCCCTATCCCAGTTACTTTCTGGCATTTGACCCCGGTGTCCGCCATTTCTTTCAGTCACCAAGAAGTTGGCATTTTAGTTTCTAATGCAATATTCTTTTTTGTGCCTTGGACACATTTAATGAGATACTTAGAGGTCTACAATCTCTACTAGAACACAGAGATGGTAAAAAGAGAGACTATCAGGGTAGACAACACTGCAATACCCAGTTCCAGATAATATGGCAGATCATTTATTGACAAAGAGTGAAGACCCAGTTTCAACCAGGTGAGAGCAGTGAAACTCCTAGGGTGAAAAATTTAAGAAGGTCTTACATGAGACCATCATGTAAGTACAGCCTCAGCCCTGAGAGTGTCTCTTAAATTTTCTTCCTGGGAGCTTCACTCACTCCACCTTAGTCCTGGCCCTGAGCTGTAACAGTGTCATCACATTTGGCTATAAATGTATAATAGCATTCAAAGCTTGGAAAAATATCAGCTTTAACTTGTAATGAATCACACTACAAATCAATGCTAAAATGTTCATACGATACACAAATATATTTCAGTAACAAACTACTTTATAATTAAACAACACCATGTAGGAAATGCCTTTATTCTCTTTGTTTCCAGGACCCACTGTGATTCAGCACAATAGGAAGAAAATCATAGGTCTTGTGAAAGAGTGCTTTCTAACTTGCTTTAGTTGTCAGGTACAGGTATTTTTCTGAGACATTCAGAACATAAAAGATATCTAATGCTTTTTCTCATCTTTGAATTAGTTTTTATAAATTGGCACATTTCAGAAATCCAAATTTGTGACTATATTTGAAAAAAAGAAAGAAATGTGAGAGAGGATTTTAAGGCAGCTCTGATAGCTGAGATAGCTGCTGAGGCAGTTCTCTCTCAGTGGAGAGAGAGAGGGAAAAAAAAATACCAGTCCAAAATAAATTTAAAAATAAAAAAGATGATAAGCAGCACTTCAAGTTTCCAAACTCAGTACTAATTAGTCAGCCAACCTTTTCCCCTACGATTAAGGCTCAGCTTGCTTAGGATTCAAGGGAAATGTGTACTGGTGGTTAATTTCACAGTCTGCATCTGCGTGTGTTCAGTTGTTCAGTCATGTCTGACTCTTTGTGACCCCATGAACTGTAGCCCGTCAGGCTCCCCTATGGGATTCTTCAAGTAAGAATACTGGAGTGGGTTGCCATTTCTGGGGAATCTTCCTCACCCAGGGATTGAACCTGCATCTCCTGCAGCTCCTGTCCTAGTAGGTGGATTTTTTACCACTGAGCCACCTGGGAGGTCCCTGATTTCACAGAGCACTCAGTAAATTCCCATTGTTGCTACTTTCAACCAGCTTCTGTGCTTATGTTCAATGTGCACTGTCCCTAGAAGCCTCCATCAGGCTAATCTTTGCTGTCAGGTTTTAGGAAATCCAAGTGTTGTACACTTTCAGCAGCTGGTACCCGTGTCTGCAGGCTGGCAGCTGTCACATACTTGCCTGCTGGTAAGGTTTGGAAAGGGGGTCAGGCAGTATAAGCTCTGCCAAAGACACCTGTCTGATGATTTCTGTCACTTTTGCTTTTTGGCTGCCCTTTTCCTTTTTTCTCTTACTGTGTGTTTGTACCTTTTTATTTAGAAGACATTTCATATGCTGATGGAAAAATGCTGATCGATCTACGGCTGCAAGGGACAGGCGGGGTTTTGATGAAGTCTTAGGTTGTAGCTAGACCTTTTCCACATGTCACTTGGCACAAAATTCACAGACTTTCTAACTGCTAGAGAAGATAGAAAGATGCTCTCATTGTTACATAGATGATTTATTTTAAAAGATAAAACCCTCCTTCTTGCTGATTATCAGATAGATTCAAAGAGCAGAGGAAAGGGTGAGAAAAGCCAAAACTCTCTGCTCCATCCAAAATGAGTTAAATTGGGATGGACTTCCCAGTGGTCCAATGGTTAGGAATTAGCCATGCTATGCAGGGGATGTGAGTTTGAGCCCTGGTTGGGGAACTAAAAGCCCACATACAGAGGGCAACTAAGACTGAGCACCCTAACTACTGAAGCTTGTGTGCCACAACTAGAGTCCATGTGCTGCAACAAAAAACCCTGTGTGCTGCAACTAAGACTTGATTCAGCCTAATTAATTAATTGGGAAAAATGGGTTAAATGCTCTTTCAAGGAAAACTCTTCAGTTTGACAACTTTGAAAAATGCTCCCCCTCACGAAAGAAGTGGTGAGTTCCAATACTTTTATTTTGCAGAATGCCCCTAAGAATCCTCAGGACTTTAATTAAATTTGTCTCAATACATATCAGATCTCAGAGGCTATCTGGTATAATATAAAGAGCATTAGACTTGGGTCAGAATTTTATAGTCAAGTTTCAACACTCTAGCTCTTTAAAAGACACTGGAAAGGTGTTTGTTTGTTTGTTTGCTTGTTTTCTTTTATGGGTCTCAGTTGCTATTTCAGCTCAAATAGTCCATGAATCCATGTTGTTCTATCTTCAGTAATATGGGTACACAGAAGAAGTATAAGTCACAGTCATGGCTTCATGAATCTATAGTTTAGTTGGAGAGAAAAGGTTATGCATGTAAAGTAATAGCAAGCATTATAGTATAGACTATATTTTATATTCCAACCAGGAAATGAGTGAAACAGATCATGAATATCAAAATATTTCAAAAAGGGAGAGATCAGAGTGGACTTGAGGATACAGAAAATCTTTCTAGAGAAGGTTAGACTTTTGTGGGGGCATTGAGAGGTGAAAGGGCAAAGGTAGTAGGTAATGGTAATTCAATTAATGGGGACTACATGATCAAGGAAGCCTCAGACTGAGAGTGAGCATGGTAAGATCAAATAAGCAAATAGGTCAATATATCACCAGTCTCAAATGGTATAAATTTATTAATTTTTAACTTGCAAAATCCCTGTTTCCAACTTTCTAACTGGTTTGGAGAAGAAGCAGCTCAAGACCTGGAGTATAATCAACAAAGCTCTCCATATACATGGGTTTTATTTACTTCTTAGGAGAACTGCCCAACATTACAGCTCATCCTCCCTTGCTTCATCTCTGATTCTTTTCCACCTAGATTCAGCAGAAATGTTTCTAATAATTTTCACTTTAGAACTAAAGACTTTATTCCATTCTCTGAAACTTCTCAAAGTTTAAGACACAAGGGAAAGTACAGAAAAGTCTAAAGAACAGATCATCTCATTCTTTTATTGTGGCACACAGTCACTGCATCTTGATTTACTGCCTAACCCCATAATACCTCATCTTCAATCATTTCCATATATCTTTAAGTTCTCTGGATTACGCTCCTGAAACCCTATCCTTCAAGACCTTATAGAACTTCAGATCTTGTGCTTCTATTACTATCCAAATAGTACTAATATTAATATGCTTTAGCTGTGGATGTACACCTGCCCTTCCAAGTCATGGAGTAACAGCTGACTCATTCATTTTCATGATTCAGACACTGGAACTATCTGGCTTGCTATCTTCCTCTTTTCACTCACTTATAGTTTCTCAAAACTGTTCTTTCTACCTAGTGGGAAAGAAGGAAAACTGCTTGAAAACATTTGGAGTCAGATAGCAGAATTTTGTATTGAAAATGGATGGGTATGGGATTTTCCAGGCAAGAGTACTGGAGTAGGGTGCCATTGTCTTCTCCAGAAATAAAGTACTGTGTCTCATATCTGGGTATCAGAGAGGCCAGGGGATGCTTTTTAGGTTTCCTCCAAAGTTATGACAGAATATATGGGCCTTTTTTTCTGATCCAAGATTAAGGAAGGAGAAACTTTCCAAGCTCTGCCTCATTTAACTCTGAGGAAACACCCTCTGATGGTTATGGTCTTATCTTGCATATTCCATCTGGTGTTCATTAATTACTAAGAACATTAATGACAATTCAAAAGCCATTTTGCAAAACAATAAAGTGATAGTTGCTCTTCAGAATATTTAATACTCCTCACATTCATTTCATTCACCAATTTTGAACAGGTGGGTCTATTTCATGCTTTTTGCTATTCGTCTCATATGACTGATTCTTACTCTTTCAACTTTCACAACTTCATGCTAAGTGACTAAAAAGGTGCTTAATTAAATGTGTGCTTGATAATTAGAGAATTTTCACAGGAAAGTACAGATGGAGCAAATATAATTGGATAAAGGAGGGTAGCAACACAAACCACGGAGCTTCTACATAGTTGTGGGTTGTATGAACAAGCTATCAAGAGAGGATCTTAGTTGAAATCTTATAATGGACGTTTTTATTTACATCCTCCAAATTTAACTGTTTTGAATTTTTCAGATTCATATTGAACTCACAGACAGAAAGAAAAATGCATTCCTAATATATGAGCTCAACAGTAGGGAGACCATATGTTCAGTCCAGTTCACCTGGGACAATCTCAGTTAACAGCGTACAGAAGATGCTATTGGTTTTCACTTATAACACCTTGATATCACATTCAAGTGCATGTCTAAGGTGTCCCAGTGCAGGCACCTGGGATTCTCCCCTATAAGAGCTTTCTCTTGGCTCAAAATAGTTCATGTTTCTGAGATTGAGTCTCAGACAATGAAAGATGGAAGATGAAGAATAAACAGCCTCTTTTCCTTTTTACCTTGGGGGATAACTCTAGAGTGATTTTCTTAGAGATTCTTAGAGGAACTGGGTCTCAGTTGACCACAGTGGTAATTGGCTTGATGTGGATCTATTATTAGCCTCCCTCCTGTCCTTGTCTTAGTTTTTTCATGTTCCATTACTGCTTTCTGGGATAACCTCTGAAATAAATGGCTAGTTTTCAAACAATTGTCTCCAATTCTGCATCTCGAGGAAGACACCCCAACACATGCTTGCTGTTCTTGGGTAATTTTGAAAAGAGCCCTCTTTGTCTCAAGTTTCTCACCTTGTATCCATGTGGATGGATGAATAGATAGATAGATAGATAGATAGATAGATAGATAGTCATCCGTGTCATTATAAACCAGGATATAGCACTGTTGGACTCAACTGCAGAAAATATTACCTTTATTAAAAGATTTAGCTTTGAGGCAATAGTTTTAAATAGTCTTTCCTCCTCTTGAAATATTCTAGGACACATCTAATCAGAGTATTCTAGTCACTCTGGATGTGACTCCAGGGTATTCAACTCATCTTTCTTTCTGTGTTTCGACAACATTCTATTTATATATCTCTTAAAGAACTTAGCATATCAAATTACAGTAACAATTTACATATCTATCTCTTCCACTTGATTGTAAGCTACTCCACATCCAAGGACACTGGTTTATTTAACTTTCAGTTTCCAGAGTGTAACTGTACCTGGTGAGCTTCTCAGGTGGCTCAGAAGTGAAGAAACCGCCTGCCAATGCAAGAGACTTGGGTTTGATCCCTGGGGCAGGAAGAGTCCCTGGAAAAGGAAATGACAACCCACTCTAGTATTCTTGCCTGGGAAATCCCATGGACAGAGGAGCCTAGTGTTCTACAGTCCACGGGGTCGCAATGAGTTGGACATGACTTAATGACCAGACAACTGTGTCTGGCATGTTTAAGTGACATTCATTCAGTGAGTGAAAGAAGGAGTGAACTGTGTGCATAAATCCTCAGGTCCATTCCCTTTGAAAATTAGGTCTGAATTTCTGATTAGAGAAAGAATGTTCACTGGACAATTAGCCTAATGCTCCTGCCATAAGCTCAGCCACTTTTGCAGGAAAGAAATTGCAGAAGTAAATGTGGCTCATGTATTGTATAAAATCGAACCTTTTTTCTTGGTTTGTTAGGTCATGGGTTAGAGCTTGAAAGAAAGGAAGCCTCTAAATTACATTGGGACAAAATTCTACCAATTAGGGTAAGTATTTTTATTTCCAAAGAGTCTATCAGTTCCAGGGACTTCCTTGGTGGTCCAGTGGCTGAGATTCTAAGCTCCCAGGGCAGGAGCCTTGGGTTCAATCCATGGTCGGGGAACTAGATCCTGCGTGCTGCAACTATAGATCCCGCATACTGCAGCTAAGACCAGGCACAGTCAAATATATCTATGTATTTAAAAAGTCTACCAGTTCCACTCTTGTAGAAATAAAATCCTAGATATAGAGAGAAGGTAATACATGTGCCTATCATGTGACTCCTGAAGAATTTTTAGAGTTTCTGCAGTTTTTTCATAGGACCTGCCTACCTCCCAGTGTTCGAAATATTGTAAGCCCCAAAAATTGTTTAGATAAAGAACCAGAGTTCTTCACCACCTTTTATATCTCAGTATCTTTGAAAGAGCTGTGTTACCAAATGAAACATGTTTATATCTCCTGCTTGCAACCTTGGGGAAAAAAATGAAATTCAGATATAGGAGAAGATAAATGGATTGAGTCCAAAGCAAGGTATCACTATGTCAAAACAAGTGAGGAACAGGAGCAAGAGGAACATGTTCTGAAATACATTCTTCCAATCTCCGTGGTTGATTTGACATCTGAGTGATGTGACTCTGAATTTTCAGTTTGTGTCAGCTTGTGCCTGTAGGTATCTTGGTGCACTCGTTTTGTGGAATAATGACTGCTGTCCCTAGTCTGCTTTGGGGATGCTATAGCCTCCAGCATGCAGAGCACCTCTCAAACTGAAGACAGAGTAACAGACAAAGCAGCCACTAAGAGCAAAATATCTAGCAGGTGATGGGATCTGCAGCCCTCTCCTGGGACATGCAGAGAGTGATACTCCTCCAGGAATACTTGGGGCTTAATGAATCTGTGATACAATTTTGTTATAACAGTAGAGCAGAAATTGTCCTATTTTGACAAATTTCTCAGATTTGAAGTGACTCCAGAAGTCATTTAAACCAGACTTTGCTATGGTAAAGAGAGAGAGAGAAAAAAAAAAAACATTCAAAGCTAAAGTCAACACAAAAAATTCAGAAGATGTCAACCACCTGATTATTATGTAGAGCATTCTAAAAAGGTTTTCATATAATTTGTTTATGTTATATCTTTATATTCATGATGCAATACATCTATTGAGTAAGCACCTATGTATTGACTGAGTCAGTCCACGAGCTCTTTACTGTCACACGTTCCGGCAGCACATCACTCCAGCTGGTTTCTCCCACTCTATTCAGAGAACCACACTTCCTTAATCTACTTTCCGAAATAGGCACGTGTTCCAAGTCTGCCTGATTATATGCTTTCTAACTGAACAAATGTTTAGGCCAAGAAGTAGACATTCCTTTTTGTTTGTTGACTTTTAGCTTTGAATTTATTATTATTTTTTGATATGTAGATGCTGAGAAAACAAAACTCCTTTGCACAAGAGTTTATAACTAAAGTATGAATCTGGAACTGTTAGAAGGTGTCTTCCCACCATTTAGAGGGATAATTTCAAAGTGAGATGTAAAAATAAAAACCAGAATAGGGATTTGAATCCCAGGATTATTCTTGGTTCTTGTAACTCTTCTTCAAGTCCTGGTATCTTTTCTAACTTCCTAAGCCAAAAAGTGCTTCCTATTTTATCAGTTTGTTTAAGCTGATTTGGGTTGTGCTGTTCTCCTTAGTCTGTGTTACCCATTAAAATATACATAAGGTGAAATTATAAATTATCTATTGGAGTACAAAAATGGCTCAACCACAGAAGAGATTGAAGCTCAAAAGCAGGGATTAAGAAAACATTGGTAGAAGACTCTTTGACATAAATCATAGCAGTATATTTTTAATCTATCTCCTAAAGCAAAAGAAATAAAAGCAAAAATAAACAAATGAGGCCTAATTAAACTTAAAAATGTTTTCATCACAAAGGAAACCATCAAAAAAATGAAAAAAAAACCTACTTAATGGGAGAAAATATTACAAAGGTAATCATATATAATGAATTAGTATCCAATATATAAATAGTTCATAAACTGCAACATCAAAAGACCTCAATTCAAAAATGGACAAAAGAACTGAATAGACAATTTTCCAAAGAGAATATGCAGATGCATAAAAAGATACTCAGTATCACTAATTAGCACAGAAATGTAAGTCAAAACCATAATGAGAATGACTGTTACCAAAAAGAACAAATGTTGGCAAGATTGTGGAGGAAAAGGAACCCTCCTACACTGCTGGGAGGATCGAAACTGGTAAAGCCGCTGTGGAAAACAGCACAGAGGTTCCTCAAGAAACTAAAATTAGAACTACCATATGACCCTGCAATTCCACACCTGGGTATATATCAAAAAAAAAGACAAAACACTAATTTGAAAAGATATATGCACACTAATGTTCACAGCAGCATCATTTACAGTTGTCAAGACATATAAAAAAACTAAGTGTCCACCAATAGGTGCAGAGATAAAGATGTGGTGTGTGTGTACACACACATGCACACACACATGCACACACACGAAATTCTACTCGGCCATGAAAAGAATGAAATTTTGCCATTTGCAGCAACATGGATGGACTTGGAGGGCATTAAGTTAAAGTAAAATAAGTCAGACAGAGCAAGATAAATACCATATGATATCACTTATGTGTAGAATCTAAACAAATAAACTATTGACATAAACATAGCACAAAAAGAAGCAGACTCGCAGATACAGAGAACAAACTAGTGGTTACCAGTGTGGGGGAGGGGTGGATGGTACAAACTACTGGGTGTAAGACTAGTTCAAGGATGTATTGAACAACATCTTATATAAACATAGCCAACATTTGTAATAACTGCAAATGAAAGCTAGCCTTTACAATTGTACAAATTTTTTTAATGGATTAAAAGAGTTGCATTAGCTAGATGAAGAAGGCAGGATTGCTAGAGCACAGTTAAGGTTCTGTGTCACAGAAGAGAAGCCTGGAGGACATGTGGGACAGGTAGAGACAATGGAGCAAAGGAAGACAAAGCTGGTATGGAACATGCAATGTGTCAGCGTCAAAGATTTGAGGATCAATTACATGTCAAGAAATAATGCAGTGCACACAGGTTGTCCACTCCCCCAATGTACCCAGTGAATCTATGGATATCTTGCAGGTTATGCTGGTCTACATGCTCCCAGTAACCACTGTCTCTGCCTCTTAAGCTTATAATCATGCATGTTTTTCTCTTTCAACCAGCCTCAGTGACCCAATGCAACCATCAATTTGTTTGTAAAATGTTTGTCTTTGGACTGGGATACCAACCAGTCTTCTTTAACACTGCAATCATATGTGAGCACCGAAAAATTGATGTTTTTGAACTGTGGTGCTAGAGAAGACTCTTGAGAGTCCCTTGGACAGCAAGAAGATCAAACCAGTCAATTCTAAAGGAAGTCAATTCTAAAGGAAGTCAATCCTGAATATTCACCGGAAGGACTGATGCTGAAGCTCTAATACTCTGGCCACCTGATGAAAAGAACAGACTCATTAGAAAAGATAGTGATGCTGGGAAAGATTGAGGGCAGGAGAAGAGGGCGACAGAGGATGAAATGGTTGGATGGCATCATTGACTCAATGGACATGAGTTTGAGCAAACTCTAGGATATAGTGAGGGACAGAGAGGCCTGGTGTGCTGCAGTCCATGGGGTCACAAAGAGTCAGGCAAGACTGAGAGACTGAACAACACCAACAATATATGTGAAAATCCAGAGCCTGTAAAAGCCTGCTTTCTCAAGGAAGCACTGGGCTTATTTAAACCCTACTTAAGGAGCCAAGAAATTAAAGACACTGAGGAAAATGAGGATTATCCAATGTTTTACTCATTTAAGCATTCAAAAAATCTCTTGTTTGCTGAAGGATCACTGCCTCTGAAGTTGAACTGTTACTGAACCAGCTTTGTTTTGCCTGACACATTGCAAGCCAAAACACTGAGCTCCCTGTTGTAAATGGTTTGGATGTGGGAGGTGACACTCCTGAGGGATAAGTTCCCAGATTCTTTCCAAGGACCAACCTTGCAAACAGGCCTTTCTAAGGATAAGTAGTCAGATCTGCTTTGTTAAATCTTTTCTGCCCAGTATCAAAGGGTGATGTTATATATGATAGTTAAAGCTGGAAGGGGAGAAGGCAATGGCACCCCACTCCAGTACTCTTGCCTGGAAAATCCCATGGATGGAGGAGCCTGGTAGGCTGCAGTCCATGGGGTCGCTAAGAGTTGGACATGACTGAGCAACTTCACTTTCACTTTTCACTCTCCTCCATTGGAGAAGGAAATGGCAACCCACTCCAGTGTTCTTGCCTGGAGAGTCCCAGGGACAGGGGAGCCTGGTAGGCTGCTAAGAGGGGGTCGCTAAGAGTCGGACACGACTGAAGCGACTTAGCAGTAGCAGCAGCAAAGCTGGAAGGAGCTGAAGAGTCTGATAAAATTATGCAACAAGGATGTTACTGGTGATATTATGAAGTGCCATTGCTGCATATGACAGGGTAAGCCATGGGTTGAGGCATAAGTAAGGGTTAAATAATTGAAAATAATCAGTGTAGAGCCCTTTCAAGAAGATTTGGTTGTGAAGAGGCACACAGAGAATGTAGTAGCTAGGAGTGAAAGCTGGGGAAGCGTGCATGTTTTAAACAAGTCTGGAGCATACTGAAAAGCTAGTACACACAAGGTGGTAGAGAAAGAGAGGTTAAAGGTGCCAAAGGAAAAAATAGTCAAAACAATGGCAGTTATAAGTCAGAGAAGATATCTGTATACTTATAGCTGATTCACATTGTCATATACCAGAACCACAACATTGTAAAGAAATTATCCTCCAATTACAAAATAAATAAATCTTTAAAAAGATTCTTGCAACAGAAAAAGGGAACAAAAGGGATGAGAGTTCTGAGAAGTCATCAGAGTACCAGAGGGAAGACTGGCCCTGCACTGGGAGAGGCATTTTACATTCATTTTGACAAGAGGTAAGGCAGAACAGATGGGTTTAGGGGCAGGGAGATTTGAGGTTTCCAAAAGAAGAAGCTGAAATAGTTTGCCTCTGTTAGCCTTTGTTTACTCAAAGAAATATAAGACTAGATTTTCTGCTGTAAGTCCCACAGAGGTGAAGTGTTGGAAGATTTAAGAAAATAGGACAGAGTTGAATAGAGAAACTCAGGACAAGTGACAGTCTGGTTAATGTTGGTGACCACAAATTTATAACTGCAACGAATGCCTAGTTGGGTGACTTATTTAGAAAAAAATTGGGAAGGAAGAGATTTGTAGTGCGCGCAGGCTACAGTTCATCTTAGGAACCCATGTGAAGATGAGGTAGCACTTAGGTAACAATGCAAAGGCAAAGGAGCTCTGGAAAGGTTAAACCGTGAAGCAGGGAGGTAAATCTTTTTTTTTTTTTTAATTGAAAAAGATTTATTCTGACTTAGTTTTCTTGTCTTTCATCTCAGAAAAACCTGGTAGAGGGAGGGAAGGATTGGGAGTTTGGGGCTACCAGATGCAAACTATTATATAGAGGATGATAAAAAACAAGGCCATGCTGTATAGCACAAATCACTATCAACATCTTTGATAAACTGTAATGGAAAAGAATGTGGAAAAAAAAGTGTCTGTATATATATGTATATAACTTAATCATTGTGCTCTACAGAAGAAATTATTACAACACTATAAATCAATTATACTTTAAATATATAGAAAAAATGGGTATTGTGAGAGTTCAATTCTGTCTAACCATTTATTGAGCACCTTTTGTATGCAATAGTCTGGATAGTACAGATGAGGTTGTAGAGAAAATATTTGCAGAGTAAAATAACCAATAGTTTCATTTGCCATAGCATAAAAGGAGATAATTAAATCAAAAGAAAAAAGGATAGCTTTGATTGCCTGCTCTTTCATAAGGTATAATATCAATAATAATAAAAAATAATGTGCTACATTATTTGGAAATAGTATGATATTTTCCTAGAGTTCCCCTGTGACTGTATACAAACATTCTGGTTTTATATTATTCAGGTTGTACATGCAAATGTCCTATATTTCATTATAACACATCTTGCTAATTAGTTATTTCCTTACTCTACAGCCATTCAGGTTTTATTTTGGGCTTGTTATAGATAGTGTACATTAGAGAAGCGGTGCTAGTAGCTGTTATTTCCTCTATTTTAATAAAGCTAGGCTTTAATGAGGTGTCTGGCTGATACATAGCCCAGAATTGAGAAGACAAAGCAAATTCTCATTTGAAAGTGAGGATCTAGACTTCGCTAAAAATGCCACAATACTTTGGCAGTCTGGACTGACAAGAGAATAAAAAGCTTTTTTTAACATTAATTTTATGGTGATGTTATTCTTGAATATGCAGGCATATTCTGATGAAAGCATTTCCATTTTAAGGTTAGGGAAAGTTTTGAGTGTAGAATTAAATTAAGAAAACAGTGCAGCATTTTATTTGTACTTCTCATTTGATCTCAGCAACCCCCCAAAAGAGAAATATTCTAAAATCAGATATGCCAAAATTCATGTGGAAGAAATGAATACATCTACGATGGCACTGTGTTTATCCTTTCAGCTGACATCCTAAGAAGTAGACTATCACAGATGGATCACATTGTATTTAATACATATCTTCTTAAATGTTATAATGCAACAACTATATATTTAGGGCCATTATATACCAAGAACAATGCTAACATCTATGGAAGATACCAATGAACCATAGTCTGAGTCGTATAGAGGAAAAATGGAAAGCATGACATTTTTGATGAGTGCAAGACAAGCTGAATAAGTCCCCAAATAAGTGACAGAGAAAGACTTGAGAAGGGAGCGATTACACTGGTCTGTAAGATCCATCGCTTCTCAGCCTTTTGGCTAAGATCAAGTGTGGTCTGTAAGATCCAGTTACTATTCTAGAAAGCAGCAGTTCCAGAATAATGCTCCACAATAAACTCTGCCACAATTGAGCCATTTCCATCTCTGGCTCAGTCTTCATCCATTCCCTCACATAAAAATTCCGGATTAGGCTACAGACTACTTAATGTTTCCCCCAAACCCCATCTGGTTTTATGCATCCAGGATTTGCGTTTGTTATTCCTTCTGCCTAGAAAGCTGTACCCAACTCTTTACCCTACATAGATCATTCAAAAGCAACTCAAACATCACTCATGCTGGGGTGCTTCTCAGAGCCCACTTGCTTGCTTGGTGCTTCAGTCTTAAAGTTCCTTTTCAGTTTGGTGAATATTATTCAATATCTCTGCCCTCCAACAAACATCAATCCCATCATGCTGTCTCTATTCTTATGACCTCATTTAAAAAGGCCCCACCTCTGACTACCATCACATTGAGGGTTAGGGCTTAAACATTTTAACTTTTACATGGTTTAATTTTTAAATTAAACATTTTAATTTTTAAATGTGGTTTTAGTGAAAACCACAAACATTCAGTCCATACAGACAGTAAACTGAAGCCCTGCTTCTCTTGATCGGGAGTGGAAGTTGTTCCTCTGTGATTTTTAGTTACTTTATGTACTTTTTGGGTTTGGCCAAAAACTAGTTATCAATCAGAACATGGGTACAGATAGCTTACATTACCATATGTAAAAGTAGCCAGTGGGAATTTGCTGTACGACACAGGGAACTCAAACGCTGTGACAACCTCGAGTGATGTGAAGGGGTGGGAGGTGGGAAAGCGGTTCAAAAGGAGGGGCACATGTGTATACCTAGGCTGTTTCATGTTGATGTACGGCAGAAACTATCACAATCCTGTAAAGTAATTATCCTCCAATTAAAAATAAATTAAAAAGAAACAATCAGCTGTTGGTCAGAAGATGGGTACAAATAGCTCTGCTTTCCATTCACTTCTATTTTAAGCAACAATAAATCACTTCAAAGATCACAAATTTTAAAAATTGATTTCAAAGTATCCTGAATATCTTGTGGGAGAAAACTTCCAATACTTGGGGGATCTATGGCTTATGTCCAACACCTCTATTGTTTTGACATTATACCCAGAAGTTTTACACCCTGTTGATAAAGCCTTAAACAAGATGAAAGATATTTCATCATGCAGATTTCTTCTCAAGCATTCACTCACTCATATTTGAAATATATTTGAATAAAAAAGATGGTAACACAGTAAAAATGGTGTGGTGGTCTTACATACAGGAAACAGGTGGCTTACTGATAAGCAGGCTGGCTAGGAAATGAGGTCCCCCATCCAGCCAAATTGCTGGAGAGTAACTAAAGGGCAGAACACAGTCAAATAAAAATATCAGGGCTATTCACAAGATGTGGCTAAGAAAGACAACAAATAAAAACTAATTTCAGAGCACTTGCCAGGCACTGAGACCTGGAAGATGCATCTCCAATGAGTCAGAATCGCAGGGAAAGGCTGCTAGCTGTAGTTTGCATTCAGTAAGTCATTGGTTTGTGCAGCCTTCAAAATTCAAGAAAACTCTGTGTTAGTTTGGAAAGCCTCCAAAGGCTTGAAGGCTTTCAAAGGGCCACCTTTTTCTTCATATATGCTATGAGGCAGAAGTCCTATTTTAACCACACACGTACTGACTACTTCAAGCAAAGCAGTGTGTGCTGACTATGGGATGTCGATGATGAATAACAGCCGTCCTATCTTTGAAGGATAAGGAGATTTTTTTTTTTTAGGAAATTTTTTTTTAAAGTGTGACCAAATATTTTCAACCCAAGGCACAGGGGGTTCTATCCCACAAAGATGGTCTAAAAAAGGTTTGGAAGAAGACAGCTTACCTGAACTAGTCTCTAAAGAAAGCTTGCTGAGAGAAGGTAGCCTTTCAATCAGATGGTGGGGTGGGCAGGGTTTCTGCAGGAGGAGACAGGAAATGAGAACTTACAAAGAGTAGACGCAACAAATCATAAGGGGATGACTTAAAATGGTGAGTATCTCTGTGTGCATAGGTCAATCAGAAGGACTAACGGAAGAAAAATCTGGAGAGGAAAGTTAGTCACAGGGTTATCAAGAAATTTCCATGGTAGACTAACAGGTGGTGGTGGTGAGCTATTAAGTAGATCACTTAGCATTCCCACGTCTAATGTGCTAGGGTTTGGTACCAAGTTCACAACTTCACATCATATGAATTAAGGGGCAGAAGCCACTGAGCAGCTTAAAGAGACCAAAGATAAGCAAGGGAAAGAAGCCACGGGGGCCTGGGTACTCCCTTCCTGCCACAGAGAACTGTATTGGGGTCAAGGCTCTGCTGAACTTGTGTTTCCAAGCAACCACTGTCAGACCACCCCTCCTTTAATACTCTCACTTCTTCAGGATAAGTACGAAAAATGTGCTCATTGGTGGATGTCTTAGTCAGGGTTCTCCAGAGAAACAAAATCAATAGGATGTGTGTATACATAGACAAACAGAGAGATAGAGATACGTAAGATTTATTATGAGGAACTGGCTCATGTAATGATGGAGACTGAGAAGTCATGTAGTCTGCTGTCTGTGAGCTAAACACCCAGGCAAGGCAGTGGTGCCATCCTAGTCCAAGAGCAAGGAGGCTGATGTCGCAGCTCAAGCAGTCAGACAGGAAGCAAAATGAATCGATTCCTCTTTTCTCCACCTTTTGTTCTATTCGGGCCCTTGATGGATTGGGTGACAATACATCTCCATAATGGGGAGGGACATCCGCTTTCTTGAGTCACTGATTCAAATGCTAAACTCATCCAGAAGCAATCACAGACACACTCAGAAATAACGTCTAATCTGGTACATTATGGTATGGTCAATTTGACCCATAAATTAAGCATCACAGTGGGTGAATGTTCAGATTACCTAGTCAGATTGAGTCTCATTTTGTGGAGCCTGCTATTTTTCTGTGGTGTCTGGGGAAATAAGAGAGCTAGGATTTGGAGACCTTCAGTTCAGTTCCGTTCAGTTCAGTTCAGTCGCTCAAGTCGTGCCCGACTCTTTGTGACCCCATGAATCGCAGAACGCCAGGCCTCCATGTTTATTACCAACTCCCGGAGTTCACTCAGACACACGTCCATCGAGTCAGTGATGCCATCCAGCCATCTCATCCTCTGTCGTCCCCTTCTCCTCCTGCCCTCAATCCCTCCCAGTATCAGAGTCTTTTCCAATGAGTCAACTCTTCACATCAGGTGGCCAAAGTACTGGAGTTTCAGCTTTAGCATCATTCCTTCCAAAGAAATCCGAGGGTTGATCTCCTTCAGAATGGACTGGCTGGATCTCCTTGCAGTTCAAGGGACTCTCAAGAGTCTTCTCCAACACCACAGTTCAAAAGCATCAGCCTCCTTCACAGTCCAACTCTCACATCCATACATGACTACTGGAAAAACCATAGCCTTGACTAGACGGACCTTAGTCAGCAAAGTATGTCTCTGCTTTTGAATATGCTATCTAGGTTGGTCAGAACTTTCCTTTCAAGGAGTAAGCATCTTTTAATTTCATGGCTGCAATCACCATCTGCAGTGATTTTGGAGCCCCAAAATAAAGTCTGACCTTGGGACACATGAAATGTTGCTGTAACCTCTGTGAAGGAGGAAGCCATATGGGAAGCTGAGATTTGGTGGAGGTGCAAGTCCCCACTAGCTGCCAAAGGCACTTTGGGGCAATTTTGCTTGTTATATCATCAAAGGGTTGGAATTAACCAGGTTAACAGAGGTTACAAGTCCAAAACTCTTCAGGCATCAAACAGAATAAAAAGGAAAGGAGGCAGGATTTCCCTGGTGGCCCAGTGGCTAAGACTCTGCCCTCCAAATGCAGAGAGTCCAAATTCAATACCTGATCAGGAAACTAGATCCCACAGGCCAAAACTAAGAGTATGCATGCCATAACTCAAAGATCCTGCATACCTCAGAGAAGACTGAAGACCTTGCATGCTGTAGCTAAGAGCCAGTGCAGCCAAATAAATTGATTATTTTTAAAAGTAAAGGCCAAAGAGCTGGCCACCAAGCTGGGCTGAGTGTGCACTGCTGAGTTTTCTGTACATAAAGTAATAAAGCAGATTCTTCTCCAAAATAAACAAATAAATAAATAAATAAAAGTAAAGGAAATAGTTGGGTTTGTGACATAATGTAAATTAGTTGGGTTTGTGACATAATGTAAATAATAACATTCAATGTTAAAATTGTAAATACACACACATGCACACACCCATCCTGTTCAGGTCTTTAACATCTGTCACCCTGATTATGCCAGGAGCAATTGCTGATACAAGAGTTTGGGTAGTGGCCCTCTAAAATCAAAGAGATTATTAAGAGACTACTGAATTAGAGCAAACATGATATAGGAGAGTAACAATAAAGTAGTAGGGAAAAGCAGATAGGAGGAGGAGTTTTCTTGATATGTCGATATATCTTTGAATGTTCAAAGAGCATATATTAATTTTATAATGGACGAACTCATGCATGTGAAAGAAATGGAATAAAGAGGGAAACTGACAATTTCAAAAGAAAGAAAAAAATGGGTTGGAAGATATCAGCAAGAGCCTGAATAATAGAATTTGCTGACCCATCAGATGAAAGAGAGGAAAGAGTCAAAGATGGTTCAACTCATGGAAACAAGTTGGCTCAGAATATGACAGTAATATTAGCAGTCTTAACAAATTTAGGAGAAAAGATGGTTTTGTGAGAAGTGGGCAATAATCTGGGTTTTAAACATGTGAAATTTGAGGATTCAACCAGAATAGCTAGAACACATTCTAAACACCAGGCACTCTGCTAAGCATTTGCTATAAAATATCCATTTAATGCTTATAATTACTCTTGCAGTAGAAGCTATTATTATTATCTCCCAGTTTATTGGAAGAAAAATTAAGAAGTAGAGAAATTAAATGAATTGCTAATTAGACCATTGATCTAGAAAAGCCCCACCCAGAAAAAAAGCCTTTCTGATGCCAAAGCTAATCAACTACTAGATAAATAAAGACACAAGTTCCACCCAAAAGGCCAGATCTCAAGCTCCATATGAAGGCAGGGACAGAGGCTGTGAATCATGTACTTTATCATGAGAGAAACTACGGGGAGCAACTGAAATTGTCTGAAGGGAACATATAGAGATGAACAGAAAGATGGCCGTGAAATAAAATGCTAGGACAGCTGAATTTGGATGAATAGTAGGGAAAAGCAAGAACATGGACAGGAGAGAAACCAAAAGACACAAGCGGGTCTGAGTCACAGTGAAGAAATTGAAAGAAAAATTCATAATCCACAGTGTAAACTTTTACCAAAGGGGAAGACAAGCAGAAGGGTATTGAAAACTTTGGGATAACAATAACAAATATTTAAAAAGTGTTTATTATATGTCAGGAACTATTTTAAGTACTTTATACATATTAATTGCATAATAATCACAATTTTTATTCCATTTTACATATTGGAAGCTTGCTGCTGCTGCTGCTAAGTCCCTTCAGTTGTGTCCGACTCCGTGCGACCCCATAGACGGCAGCCCACCAGGCTCCCCCGTCCCTGGGATTCTCCAGGCAAGAGCACTGGAGTGGGTTGCCATTTCCTTCTCCAATGGATTAAAGTCAAAAGTGAAAGGGAAGTTGCTCAGTCGTGTCCGACTCTTCGCAACGCCATGGACTGCAGCCTACGAGGCTCCTCCATCCATGGGACTTTCCAGGCAAGAGTACTGGATGGGGTGCCATTGCCTTTCCGATCTTAGCACAGAGAAGCGCTGACCAAAGTTACCCAGCTAGTAAGTAGCAGAGCTGTGGCGCCACCCACAGTTTAGAATAAGCATATACATTCTTCTCCTAGATGCCACAGTTTCAGAACGGCACTTGCACTGACCAGAAATTAGCAGAGCATGTTTAAAAATGGCTAAGTGATAGTTTTTCCATCTGACTACACAGTAGTAGTTTATGGAAGAAACTGGTTTGCACTCTTTCTTATTTTCGCAGTCCTAAATAACATACTGCCAGGGAATTTGAGTCCAGGAAGGGTCAGGGTAGTCATGTAGCCATGGCCCTAGGCTGTTTGTCAAGTCTGACTCTTTGCAACCCCATGGACAGTAGCATGCTAGGCTTCCCTGTCCTTCACTATCTCCCAGACTTTACTCAAATTCATGTCCAAGAGATGAAGATACCATCCAAACATCTCAGCCTCTGTAACCCCTTTCTCCTCCTGCGCTCAATCTTTCCCAGCATCAGGGTCTTTTCCAATGAGTCAGCTCTTCACATCAGGTGGCCAGGGTATTAGAGCTTCAATATCAGTCCTTCCAATGAGTATTCAGGGTTGACTTCCTTTAGGATTGACTGATTTGATCTTGTTGCTGTCCAAGGAACTCTCAAGAGTCTTTTCCAGCACCGCAGTTTGAAAGCATCAATTCTTTGATGCTCAGCCTTCTTTATGGTCCAGTTCTCACATTTGTACATGACTACCAGATAAACGAACCATAGATACTAATGGACCTTTGTTGGCAAGGTGATGTCTCTGCTATCTAATATGCTGTCTAGGATGATCATAACTTTTCTTCCAAGGAGCAAGAGTCTTTTAATTTCATGGCTGCAATCACCACCCACAGTGATTCTGGAGCCCAAGAAAATTTTTGTATTCTTGGGCTATCATTGTTTTCATTTTTTTCTTCATCTATTTGCTATGAAATGATGGGACCAGATGCCATGATCTTAATTTTCTGAATGTTGAGTTTTAAGCCAACTTTTTTCATTCTCCTCTTTCACCGTCAGGATCTTGACAAATGGGCTGAGGCCTCAAAAGCCAGGATCGTCACTACCATAAGAGTTTCTCTGATGACCTTCCACTCTCTTTTGGGCATATTCAGAAGCCAAGTGGAACCACATGACTGGTAAAAAGAAGATAAGGCACTGGAGAAGAACAAGGGGGCAGAGTCACTGCTAAGCAAGAGAAAGCCATGAGATCAGGCACGGGGACCTCTTTCATGAGGGGGTCAGGCCTGTGCTACTTGCTTTGCTGTGGGCTGCAGAGCACATGCTACATGGATTCTTAACCTTAATTGTGCAGCATGACAGAAAGGCACCAAGGGGAAGGAAAGATTATAAATAACATTCACCAATCCTCTGTCTTGATAAAGATCCTCCTTAACCAAACTCTAGCCAGGTCACCCAAGTCCTCTTCTCCATGAGGCCTGAACCTTGGCCTATAAACACTTGAAAATATTAACGTAGTTTCTAACGCTCAAAGCTACATCCCCAGGAGGACCCTGTGTGTATATTGTGTGCTTAGTGATGTCTGACTGTGACCCATCGACTATAGCCTGCCAGGCTCCCTTTTCCATGGGATTATCCAGGCAAGAATACTGGAGTGGGTAGCCATTCCCATCTCCAGGAGATCTTCCCCACGCAGGGATCAAACTCAGGTCTCCTGCATTGCAGACACACTCTTTACCACCTGTGCCACCAGGGAAGCCCGGGTGGACCCTGGCCCCTCTTAAAGTGCCTGCCTGAGAAAACTCAAGGCTGCTGAAAGAATTTATTGTTTGTTCCAGACAACATCTGAAGATAGGTCCCCTGCCTCCCAGGCCCTGTTGTGGGGGCAGGAGCCACCTGTAATAAGCTCCAAGTTGCAAACCCAGATGGTTTCACATGAACCAGCTACCTTCCAGCCTGTTGTCATTTTCCACTTCCTGTCTCTACTGAGCACTGCTGGCCTAATCCTTCATTCTCCCTTTCAAAGACACAGTCACAGGTGAGAAGTTGAGTTTGGCTCATACTGGAATCTCTTCCCATTGCCATAGTTATTACTAATTAAAATCTGTCCCTACACTTCTAATGTCTGGCTTTTTCTTCAACAGTTTCCACGGGAACACTCTGGAAACGTTAATCTCCCTATTCATTAATTCCTCTGAGAAGGAGCATTTATGGGTTTCCCTATTGGCTCAGACAGTAAAAAATCTGCCTGCCAATGCAGGAGAACTGAGTTCAGATCCTATGGGAAAATCTGGAGAAGGAAATGGCAACCCACTTCAGTACTCTTGCCTGGAGAATCCCATAGCTGGAGAAGCCTGGTGGGCTCCAGTCCATGGAGTCACAGTGACTTGAACATGACTGAGCAACTTAACACACACAAGGGACATTTATACTTTCTTTGAAAGCTCAGCATTTTTCCATGTTAGCCCATTAGCAGGAGCAAAAGTCGAAGTGGAAAGATCCTGGAGGCATTGAGAGAGACTGACTAGAATTTCAATAACTGCCCTTATCATCTTGTTGTCCCAAAGGCCTAGATTCCTCATCTGCTATTTTGCTGAACCTAGGGCCTTTACCTCCCCACCTGCTCCTTGTTTAACAGTTCACATTCTTCTGATGTCAACATTCTATGGAAGAAAGCTCAGCAGTGATTCCATTGGTGGAGCACATGTACCTGGGGGAGGAAGGCAGACAAGAGTGAGGGAGCCAGGGTAACTGACCTTTCTTGGTAGGCTGTGGAAGTGATCCTACTGATCCACTGATCCTACTGATCCTTGGAACTGGTGCTGGAAGAATGGAAGGAAACTGTCTGTCACAGTGTGGTTCCCAAACCTTCCTGCAGATTGGAAACACCCGGCATCTTTGAAAACTGTAGATGCCTAGTTCCCTTATCCAGATATTCTGATTAAACTAGAATGGGATGGGTATCTGAATGTTGAAAAAAAATAATCTCTAGGTGATTCTAATATGCAGCCAAGTTTGGGAACCACTGGTCTATATCACATTTAGCTCCCTAGGCAGCTATAGTAACATTATGAACAGGTCATAAATCTTCAAAAATTTCATGCCTGTAACTTCCAGTAATAAAAGTAATAGTAGCAGCAGAAGCCTCATTGAGTGCTCCACAGGTAACAAATATTTCACATTCATTAATTCACGTAACAACCCTGAGGCAGACATTATTCCTCAATTTTATAAATGGGGGATCTAAGTCTCAAATATCTTTCAAATTTATAAGTTAAGTAAAGAATGCAGGCAGGATCTGAACACAAGATTTATCTCAAAGCTGCTAACTTACACTATTGATACTATGTATGAAAGAAATAACTAATGAGAACATATTGTATAACACAGGGAATGCTACATAATGCACGGTGGTGACCTGAACAGGAAGGAAGTCCCTAACGGAGGAGATATGTGTATATTATGGTTGATTCATTTTGCTGTATAGTTGAAACTAACACAACACTGTAAAGCAACTACACTCAAATAAAATAAAAGTCAATTTAAAAATTAAAAAAAAAAAAAAGGGCTAGTCTGAACCACTATATAATACTGCCCCTACTCAAGACCCATTGCTCTAAGTACTTGTAAGGTAGCTTTGAACATGGCAGCCTAGAGACTGCTCAGAAAAGGGTCTGGCCCAGGGAAGATGATCCAACAAACACATTTATGCTAGTCGGCATGGTGAGGTTTTCTATCTGGATCTACTATGATGTCACGCTGTTTGAATGGTCTTCCTGACTGCTAAATCTCTTAGCAAAAGTGGTCAACTCTCAGGCTTGGTCAGCTGGGGATTGAGGTTACAGGAGACACAGCAGGTCTCAGGGTCGAAACTGATAAATTCTAAAAGTCAACAGAAGTCCCGAGAGACAGGTAGCTAAGAATATAGGAGGAATGGAAGAGGCAGACAAGATGCAATTCAGCAATTCTTATTACATGAGAAATAGCAGCAATGACGGGGATACAGCTTGATTCCAGAGCCAAGACTGTCTCTGTGGAAGACACACGCAAGCAGTTGAACTGGGCTTGAAGCAGGATTTTAGTGGTCACGGTGGGAGACGTGTTGACACAGATTTTCTGATCTCCACCCTATTCATTTTGTATGTGTGAATGCTATGTATCCAGAACAAACAGAAATGAATAAAGGAATGCTATGAAGTACCAGCCTGGGAATATAAATTTAGACAGTGTCATTGGCAGGATGGCCCAGTACATGCAAGATGTGTAATCTTGGACTGTGACCTAAACTTTCCTTGTCTTTGTTTCCTTATCTGAAAGGGAGGATGTGATTTGCTCCCATAAACTCCTTGTTGGATTAAGTAAAATAATGGCATAAACATCTTGCCCGTTTCTGGGCACACAACACAAGCTCAATAAATATGGTTTCCCTTGCCTTTCTCTGTCATATTGTTCTTTTATCTCTGCAGTAGAAATGCATTCCTATTATATTTGTAATATGCAGCAGGTTCCGTATCACTTAAACTTAAAAATATTGTAGGCGATTAAACATAATAGTATATATAAAAGTGTTTTGAAAATTATCAAGTACTAAATGACTCTAAGGTATCATTATTTTAATTACATAATTATACAGGAGCAGATTCTATCTCATGGCTCTATTATCTCCTGCTGCCGCCTCTCAAATCTGCATTTCTAGGACAAATCCCCAAAGTCCCCCTTTTCCTCAGAGGCATTCACAAGTCTCCATTTTGCATTTCCAAAACTTGACTAATCACCTTCCCTCCCGGTGCTTCCTCCTCTTCCTACTTCTCCTCTTCGTCCTTTGGACAGATTTTCCCTCTGTCTCTCTGTGATGGAATGAGCAGAAGAAGGATGTTTGAAGAATCAGAAAGTGAAAGCGTTAGTCACTCAGTCATGTCTGATTCTTTGTGACCCCAGGGACTGTAGCCCACCAGGCTCCTCTCTCTCATGGGATTTCCCAGGCAAGAATACTGAGTGGGTTGCTGTGCCCTTCTCCAGGGATCTTCCTGACCCAAGAATTGAACCCAGGTCTCCTTCACTGCAGGCATATTCTAAAACCTTGAAGAGGCAGAAGAGTACATGGTGCATATAATATGTCCTGGAACCTAAGGCCTTTAGTCAAATCCCAGCTGTGACCTCAGACAAGCTACCTGACATCTCGTGCCTCAGCAGCCTCACCTATGAAACGGGGGTAGCAATAGCATCACCTTAGAGCCTTGTGGTGATGACTAAACGAGCTAACACAGCAAAACTACTTACAATACTGTGTTACATATATTATTAGCTTGGTGCTGCCTTTAGAGCTACACCGTCTTGGGTAAAGTAGCTGAACCTGGAGCTTACTGGTCATCTGTGAAGTAGAATAACAATGCTTGCCTGTTAGTGAAGGTGATGATTCAATGAAAAAATAAATGTGCTGCCAAGGAGTTGGCACCATTCTCTAGGTTAGCCATTGTCCAGGAAGATGGCAGATTGAGTCCAGTTGCCTACTTAAGACAGAATACGGATGTGATCTCCTTCTTGCTTCTTTCCATGGCTGGAGTAGTCATTTTACCTGGGTTTGGCTAGCTGCCCCCTCTTAATTTGGACGCTCACTCTTCATCTCACTTGGAAGCCAGGTGGAACTAGTCTTCAGGCTCCTACATGGGCCAGCTCAGCATAGGTACTAGGGACAAGCACTCTTCCCCTTGTTATCTATCAGCTTCCAGCCCCCATCATGGCTGGGACTGGGAGTTAGGCTCAGACTTAAGGAGAAGATTTCTAACCTGAGCAACAGGGATTCTGCACATGGTGGATCCCAGTTTCTACAGTTCTCATCCAGTGACTGGCAGAGAATACCCACAATAATTTAGAATAATGTGTCTTCTGTTTGCTACAAGTATATTTTCCCCTGGATCTCCTAAAAACTAGGTCTAGGTTATATCGAGTACTCCTAGACTCTCGCAGTAATACTGCCATAGGAGAACCCCATATTTTCCTGATTTCTAACTACCGTTAAGTACTGGGCTAGTCATGCTGTCTCCATGTTTGAGGTGGTCATGCAGGCCAGAAAAGGGGCATATTTTTCTTCAACCACTGGATGGCCTCACCTCCCCAGGTCCGTGGCCAGTATAGAGTGGAGAGACTTTCCCACCAGCAAACGGCTATTTGCCTGCTAAATGCTCTGGTGTGCATTCTCTCGGTCACGTGCGGCGCTCAGCCTTCCTGTCACTTTGGGCTCTCCTTTTCTGTCATTGTCCACATCTTGTCAGAGTGTTGAAGTCTCCCTGATATCTCTCATTTTTTAAAAAAATATCTGCTGTTTCGCTCTCCATATCCAGTTGCTTTTCTAGCTATGACAACACCAGATTCATCTTCCTAAAACAATAATTGTGATGATTCACTCCAGTGATTTTTTCCCCATTGTCCTCATGCTGAGGTGAATCTGTCACAATGTTAATGAGGCTTGACATTCAGGACTAGTCCCTGGCAGGGAATTCAGCATCATGTCCACACAATCATAGGCTATTATAAAACTGGCAAAAGTAAAGTATTCTAATCCAAAACCATGAAGCCTGCCGTGTTGTTTCTGCTTTGGCTTTACCTTGCTGACACTCTCATTTTGTACAGGGGTGACAGAGTAGCGGAAAAGTTTTGGATCTGTATAACAGGATTTTAGTGAGAGAATGCACTTCAATCCAATTTAGTGGTATATATCCTTATGCTATTTCCTAAATTTTGTAATGGTTTTGAGATCTGTCAGTCTTTAAAAATTTGTAATATGTTGTGATTTATTTCCCCACTCAAAATAAACATTCATTTTTCACCTAATTTTGTATAAAAACTCTCATGAGGATATTCAATTATATGTGCTTCAAGATTAAATGAAAAAAAAAAATCCACTCCACCTTTTTTTTTTTTTTTAATACAATTAGTTTGGGACTCAAACCCTTTCTAGGATGTTCATGTTTATTCCAAAATTTTCCAATCTATCACTATCAACATGAAACTTCTACTCCTGTTATTTACTTCTTTTCCCTCAAAATTTGTGTCTCTGAATTTAACCTATCCTTTGAATTCTAGCTACATTGCATGTCAAACTCCTAACTATTGCCTTTTCTCATATGATAGGCATCATCCATATATTGTCTTTAGTTCATTTTTTATTGTGGTATATTTAATTTACAATGTTGTATTAGTTTTAGGTGAACAGCAAAGTGATTTAAGAATACACATATACATGTATATATGTATATATATATGTGTGTGTGTGTGTTTTACATATTGTTTTCCATTATGGTTTATTACAGGATACTGACTATAGTTCTCTGTGCTCTCCAGTAGGACCTTGTTGTTTATTTTATATATAGTAGTTTTGTATCTACTAGTCCCATACTCCTAATTATCCCTCCCCCATCCCCTTTCCAGGGTTCCCTAGTGGCTCAGTGGTAAAGAATCTGCCAGCCAATGCAGAAGATGCGGGTTCAGTTCCTGGGTCAGGAAGATCCTCTGGAGAAGAAAATGGCAACCCACTCCAGTATTCTTCCCTGGGAAATCCCATGGATGAAGGAACCTGAAACCCTACAGTCCATGGGCCGGACATGACTTAGCAACTAAAAACAACAAACAACACTCCCTTTTTCCTCGTGTAACCATGTTTGTTTGCTATGTATATGAGTCTGTTTCTGCTTTGTAAATAAGTTCATCTGTGTGATATTTTAGATTCTATATATAAATGATAGCATATGGTATATGTCTTTCTCTTTCTGGCTTACTTCACCTAGTCTGTGATATCCTGGTCCATCCATGTTGCTGTAAATGGCATTATTTCATTCTTTTCTATGGCTGAGTAGTATTCTATTATATATAGTGGAATACTATATATATACCGTATTATATATTACATATATATATACATACACTATAATATACTATAGTATATGTGTACTATATACTATACTATATAATACTATATATGCATATATATATATATATAGTATGTATTATTGTTTTTAATTCTTTCTAAAGAGAGGGAGGCAGCATTATGCTCATTCCATAGATGAAGCAGCAGAATCTTTGGGAGGTTATTTTGCTCACTGTCACAGAGCACAGATACCAGGAGCCAGCATTTTCACTTGCCCTGCAGCAGGACCTCTTGAAAGTGATAATTCCTCCCACATCTCCCCAGCAATATATCTGAACCCCGAAGTACTAACAGTGTCCATCTTGTAAACAGTCAACTGCTTGTGTTATCACTTAACTATTGTGTACACTTCTCATTTCCTCCTCCTTGTACCACCCTAGCTGGAGTATATTAAACTAGAAATGGGAGATGAGCTCTTAAACTCCCCTTATATATTCTATAGAGCCCACTGCATGCAGACAAGTTAGTGCTTTTATATAAAGCAATACTGTTCAATTGGAAAATTAAAATGAAAGCAGTTGGAGGAAGAGCTCAATTTCAATTGTTAGGAGTTTGCAAACCATGAAAATAGGTGTTTCTATTCTAATGTTTTAGTATCAGAATAAAAGAGAGAAGTTAAAAGACAGAAACATCTTTAAATACAGTGTCAAAAGCTATACACTAAAAATATTCACAGAGAAGCACAATTCACATGTGTCTTAATAATGACAGTTCAGTGTAGGCGATTATACTGAGAAGAAATTTATAGCTTTTAGAATATAGTTAAAAACTATGTTCGAATTTTAAAATCAGTTTCCATCCTTCAATCTGAAAAACGCATATTTTGCAAACCCAATAAGAATATGATAGTAATGAGAAATAATAAATGTCTTCCTTATCAGAAAGAAGATACCAGTGGAGTTTTTATTTTTTTTAAAGATTTGTTTTGGTACCAAATTTTCCATGTGCTGTTTCATGCATTATTGGGAGTAAGGATTATAAGCTTCGAGGTGTCATTTTCTTTCTTTCTTTCTTCCTCTTCCTAATTCATTTATATTTTCTGTCTCACCCTCTCTTCTTCTTTCATCATTCATGTATTAAATTGGATGGAATGATGGAACGTTTGGTTTCTATACATAAGTTATAGGCATCTATCTCCACAGAATATACTGGGAAAATTCCTCTGATATCTGGCCCTTGGAGTCACTTAATCATAGAATCTCAGGTTTGTAAGAAATGATATTATATACAGTAAAAAATTTCATCAAACTAATAATCATAGATATTTTATATGTTAAAAATTATGTTGATCATACATCATTTCTTTTTCAAAAGAAATCTGTGAGATAAATATTACCTTTATTTTATCAATAAGAAAACATAGGTATAAGTGTTAAATAATAAAATAATTAACATTTATTAAGTGCTTATGATATGCCAGATAATGTTCTAAGAGCTTTATGCATGTTTATTTCTTAGCCCTTACACAATGCTGAGCACAGCCCTTGTGAGGGAGGCACTCTTGTTGTCTACATTTTATAGATAACTGAGACCAAGAGAGTTCTACCGACCTGCCAATGTTACATAGCTACTAAGCCTCAGACCTGTATTGAAAAGAGGCCAACAAAGCTCTAGAAACTACCACTCTGCCTCAAATCATGCATCTTTGAACTTTTTTTATTCTGAAGTCTATTTTCACAGTTACCTTGTTTCAATCCCCTTTCCAACTACCATACAAAAGTTTATTAAGCCTCAGCTGGAACACTTGTTATTGCTTGGGGGACTTGGCTGCTTCTAGAGAAAGTTTATGCTATTTGGGGACAGCTTTGTTGTTAGAAAATTCTTCCTTATATTGAGCTAAAATCTACCTCCCCATCACCTGTGTGAAGGGAGTGGTGCTGGGAGAAAATGTCATTAGATCTGAAGCTGACAGGCAGGTAAGGACCAGAGTATGAAGTGCTTTGAAGGATACATGTAGGTATGTTAGCCACCAGTCATGTCTGACTCTTTGACTCCATGGACTGTAACCTGCCAGGCTCCTCTGCCCATGGAATTCTTCAGGCAAGAATGGGTAGCAATTCCCTTCTCTTGGGTATCTTCCCGACTCAGGGATAAAACTGGAGTCTCCTGCACTGCAGGTGAATTCTTTACCATCTGAGCTACCAGGGAAGCCCACTCACTTCTAAAGCTGATGTAGAGACAGACTCTGGTAAATGCCCAGCTGTGAAGACACATCTTCCTATCCTACAGCTGAATGGAAGGTCTTCTAACTTCAGTGCAGGAATGTACATGTATCCATCCTACATTTGACATGGTTGATTTCCACTCATCATTCCAACATCAAAATACTTTTGTCTTCCAATTCAACTTTTTGTGTGTTTAGCTACCTTTTCTAGCTTTCCACATTTATCAATATCTTTAGTCAAGCTACTGACAAGCTCCCAAGAAAGAAATGACTGGATCATGCCTAAAAATTAAAATTGAAATCATTATTCACCATTAAGCTGTAAGTATTCATGCCTAGTGATAGACCATTTACTATTTTTTTTCCTCATCTGTGCTATCTTGGGAGCTTCAGCAGCCAAATGAATTCAACTTTTTGTGTGTTTAGCTACCTTTTCTAGCTTTCCACATTTATCAATATCTTTAGTCAAGCTACTGACAAGCTCCCAAGAAAGAAATGACTGGATCATGCCTAAAAATTAAAATTGAAATCATTATTCACCATTAAGCTGTAAGTATTCATGCCTAGTGATAGACCATTTACTATTTTTTTTCCTCATCTGTGCTATCTTGGGAGCTTCAGCAGCCAAATGACCACTGGGTAATAAATAATAAACATGATAAAATTTGGACTATTATTAACAGGGAGGGCATTTAATGGTGTTACACAGGAAATAAAGTGGTATTTATGTTTCTACTTAGTGGAGAATCAATATTTAGTAATGATCTAATTGTAAAGTTCCTCTTGCATACCAAAAGGAAAATAAAAAAAAAGTGTCATGGATCTTAAAAGCCTACTCACTGCCACAGCTTTAAGAACACCATGGAGTCAAGTGGGCAGAACACAGAGTGAATATATGAGGCCAAAAGAACGAGAACACTGACTGACTCAGGAAAGCAGTAGAGAGGCCATTCGTGGCCACTGAATAACCCACAGCAGGCAGGCTGGCTTTGTGCAGGTATCCCGCTTCCAAAGTCAGGGGCTGAGGCTGAGAGTGCCAGGCTGCAATAGCGCAGGAGCGGCCGAGAGGAGCTACCCCCCACCTGAGGCCAAGGCGGCAGCCGAGAGGAGCCACCCCACTTCCAAAGAGTGTGGGTACAGGAGGGCCCAGAGGAGCTACTCCACATTCAAGGTCAGGAGGGGTGGCGGTGAGGAGATACCCCTCATCCAAGTCTATGCCCCAACCAGTAATGCTGAAGAAGCTGAAGTTGAAAGGTTCTATGAAGACTTACAAGACCTTTTAGAACACCCAAAAAAGATGTCCTTTATTATAGGGGACTGGAATGCAAAAGTAGGAAGTCAAAAAACACCTGGAGTAACAGGCAAATTTGGCCTTGGAATGCAGAATGAAGCAGGGCAAAGGCTAATAGAGTTTTGCCAAAAGAACGCACTGGTCAGCAAACACCCTCTTCCAACAACACAAGAGAAGACTCTACACATGGACATCACCAGATGGTCAACACCAAAATCAGATTGATTATATTCTTTGCAGCCAAGATAGAGAAGCTCTATACAGTCAGCAAAAACAAGACCAGGAGCTGACTGAGGCTCAGAGTGCAAAATTCAGACTGAAACTGAAGAAAGTAGGGAAAACTACTAGACCATTCAGGTATGACCTAAATCAAATCCCTTATGATTATACAGTGGAAGTGAGAAATAGATTTAAGGGACTTGATCTGATAGATAGAGTGCCTAATGAACTATGGAATGAGGTTCATGACATTGTATGGGAGACAGGGATCAAGACAATTGTGAAGAAAGGAGAACACTGAAGAATGGATGCTTTTGAATGTGGTGTTGGTGAAGACTCTTGAGGGTCCCTTGGAATGCAGGGAGATCCAACCTGTCCATTCTAAAGGAGATCAGTCCTGGGTATTTGGCAGGAATGATGCTAAAGCTGAAACTCCAATACATTGGCCACCTCATGCGAAGAGCTGACTCATTGCAAAAGACTCTGATGCTGGGAGGGTTGGGGGCAGGAAGAGAAGGGGCGATAGAGAATGAGATGGCTGGATGGCATTACGGACTCGATGAACGTGAGTCTGAGTGAACTCCGGGATTTGGTGAGGGACAGGGAGGCCTGGCGTGCTGCAATTTATGGGGATGCAAAGAGTCATACATGATTGACTGTTAGAAATCCTTAGAAATACCTGGTAAAAACTTTGCTGTTTAAAATATCTTACTGGTTCTAGCTATATAAAGGGAAAATCTCAGAAATTACAACAAACATTGTAATACAAAAAGCAATCATCCCAGCCCCTGGAAACAGGCAGGATGAAACCGACGAGGGAAATTAACAAGCCCTACTCAGAGAAGGAAGGAAGAAATTCTAAAGTACAACAAACCTGAAGCCATGCCCCTCAACATTCCCAGCTGGCCAAGGATTCACCGGATACTACTAAAGACGGAAGGAAATGTAAGAGTGTGCCACTTATAACTTTTGGTTTACCACATGTAATTATTCTCAAGTTACTTTTTAATAAACTGCATGTAGCTTTCACTTCAAAATGCCCCATCTATTTTCTCATAAAGTACTATTTGATTGAAAGTTAATAATGATAATGCTCCCTGTCTAATGTCAGAAAGAGATCTGATCTGAGCTAATTCAAACTGAAAATCACATGTCAAACTCACATTTATGTCTCTGAGGCTTACAATTAGCAGACCAGATAAGCAATTTCGTTGGCAATATTGTCTTACACTACTTACTTTCACTGTACATACGTATATGTCTATATAAAAGTGACTGTCTAATGTCAGAAAGAGATCTGATCTGAGCTAATTCAAACTGAAAATCACATGTCAAACTCACATTTATGTCTCTGAGGCTTACAATTAGCAGACCAGATAAGCAATTTCGTTGGCAATATTGTCTTACACTACTTACTTTCACTGTACATACGTATATGTCTATATAAAAGTGAATTCTGTGACATCTGATGTTTGGAAGAAGGTGTCCTTTCCCGCTCTGTCCCCCTGCAAAGCTGCAGCAATATCATGGGAGAAACCATCAATGTCACAAGGATAGTTACAATTTACACACACGGCACTCAGTATGTGTCCTCACTTAATGACTCTATTTACTCCTTTTGAATTTTCATAGTAAGTTTTTGGCATGGATCTAATCATCCCAATTTTATACTTGAAGAAAATGAAGTTCAAAGCCTTTAAGCATCTTTTATAAAGTCCGTTAGCTGAGAGATGGGTGAGGATCTGCTTTCTACCAAGGAATCATTTACACGGCTGGTGCAATTCTTAGGTTTTACTACCAGTGCCTTTCCATTTTATTTTTTTGTGGCACTTCAAGCACTGTGATTCTGTCTTTATGCTCTGCCTTTTATGGTCTGCTGTTGGCTTCCTACCCCACCTTGCTGGAGTGCTAGTGAAGCCTGCATATCTTAGTCTGGGCCGTCGCTGGCTTTTGCTGGGCCCAGGGAATGGGCATCAGTGCAGGCTCACATTGCATGTGTCTAAATATTTAATCTGTAGACCAAGATAACAAGCTATTTAACAGGACATGTTCAGTCCTTCTACCTTGACAAGCACATATTTATAATGACCAAAAGTGCTTTGTTTGAGTTTAGAATGATCAGATTCCTTGATAATGTGTTGATGCCAAAAGAGGCAGCTCTTGGGACCAAGTGAGCCTCTTCTCTTCTCTGCACCGAGAAGGGCCTCTCATGTTCACTGCCCTGGGTTGAGGACTGTGTGTGCCAGTGATGTGATCCACCCTAAGGAGAACAGACCCAGAGAAAAATGCTGTATGGGTCTTGGAAAAGGGTTTCCAGGCCACCTGGTAATGAATTCTGGGTACCTGCATCATGGCCTGGGATGGGCAGGTATCAATTCTAAGGACATGTCCCACTGACTTCAGGGATGCCTTGAAGGGAAGGGAAGTGAAGTGAAGTGAAGTAAAAGTCGCAGATTCTTTACCAGCTGAACCACAAGGGAAGCCCTAGGGATGCCTTCTCTTGAGGCAAAGGGCACGACTGAAATTAGTTCAGAGCAGGATGATCTTACATGGCAGTATTGCTTGAGATTTCTCTAAATCTTGGTTTCTCTCATTGAGAATCATTGAAATGAGGAGGAATCACCAGGCCAAATGCCCGACAAGTAGCTTTACAAGTCAAGCTGGTCTTTTTGAGCCAATTCCCTTCTCTTCTTTAGAATCACTTCTTTCTAAGTACTTAGGGCTTTTCTGTAGATCCAAGTTATCCATCCCCAGAGGACATAATGTGAAAAATTCATCCTCTGAAATATGTTACTTTTCCTAAGGGACTTGATAAATTTTTTTTTTAAAGAGGCTGCAATCTAAACCAAAGGAATAAATTTGCTAATGGTAGACTTTCTAACAGCAGTAATGTATTTGGAGACAGGAATTTTCTTGATGTAAATCTGTGTTCACCTCCTAGTGCTGCCATAATGAATTACCACAAACTTGGTGGCTTCCAACAACAGAAACTAATCTTCTTGCAGTTGTGGAGACCAGAAGTTTGAAATCAAGGTGTTAGCAGAGCCATGCTTCCTTTGAGGACTACAGGGATGGTTCCTTCCCGTTGATCCAGCCTCTGAACCAAGTGTTCCATGTGAAGCAGGAGACAGATGGGCTTCAGGCTAGACATTCACAACCGGCCTCCTATTTGCATTCCATGGGAAGAAGTGGGCTTCAGGCTGGAAACCTACAACCAATCTGTTGTCTGCATTTCTTGAGCCAAAAGACAGGTTGGCTCCAGTTAAGGCATTTACAATCAGCCTTCTGTTTTCCCTCCAAAAGTAACAACAGAAGCAGGGTAAAGAGCTAGTGTTTGTCCCTTGTAAACACCTTAAGGTAAGCGTCACGGCAGTAGCCCAGGTGATGGTCATGGCACAGACAAAGAGAGGCGAAGCTCTATGTGAGTAAAGGATAAGGACTCTCCCTCCTCCCCCTTTTGGGAGCATGGGAGATACTAAGCACGTGCAGGAAAGCTCCCCGAGGGTCAAAAGTCAGGGAATAATGCCAGGCCATAATGAGTCTCGCTCCTGCCAGAAGCCTTCACTTTGAGATCCACCTTGACTTGAGGAGTGTGTGTGCACCCCGGGTGGGTCAGGTATGGAAAAAGAAACCAGATAATTGGCTAAAGGTAGACAAAGACCCAGAAAAACTGACCTGTATAAATGACATAATCACCTTTTTACTGTGCTCCTCCTCACTAGAGGAGGATGTCAACATTCTTTCTCTCCGGTATGTATTTCTGCCTTGCTTCTGTCTCAACTAAACACGCTGTTTCTCTGCGTGCTCTGACACTTGTTGTGCGATGCCTCTAGTGATGAACTTTCTGTGCATGCATGCTGCATGCTTCCCAGGTGGCTCAGTAGTAAAGAATCCGCCTGCCAATGCAGGAGATACAGGCTTGATCCCTGTGTTGGGAAGATCCCCTGGAGGAGGAAATGGCAACCCACTCTAAGTATTCTTGCCAGGAGCATCCCTTAGACAGAGGAGCCTGGAAGGCTCCAGTCCATGGGGTCGCAAAGAGTAGGACACTACAGAGCAACTAAGCATGCACACACATCTCTAACGATAAACTCTGTACCTGTATTTAGAGCTTTTGCTTCCATGATAAATGCATTTTTCACTGGAGACAAAGCTCCAGGGAAAAACAACTTCTATGCTCTAGCTCTTGCTGGTCTGGTGGCTAGCATTCCTGGTTTCATACAGGCTTCATGGCTGTCCTGTGCTCAGTTGCTCAGCAGTACCTGACTCTTTGAGACCCCATAGACTGTAGGTCACCAGGGTCCTCTGTCCATGCTATTTCCCAGGCAAGAATGCTGGAGCAGGTTGACATTTCCTCCTCCAGAGGATCTCCCCCATCCCCGGATTGAAGTCAAGTCTCCTATGACCCCTGCATTGGCTGAAAGACTCTCTACCACTGAGCCACTCAGGAAGCCCTCATCCAGGCTACCCAGGTTGGATTCCTTTGCAGGGAATTAGGAACTAGCATCATGCCACTGCTCACTGCTGGCTTGCCAAGACCACTTGGTTTGTGGCTGGATTATTCCAATCTCTGCCTCCATCTTGTAATACAGCAGGACCCTAGGGGGCCTTCCCAGGACAAGGTCTTCTCTCCCCCCATGTCCTCTTCTTGCCTCTTGTTTGCAGAAATGCTGGAGTCTCCCAGGGCTCCCCTAAGTCACCAAGGCCTGCACTGAGAATTAATGATCAAAAGGATGTGAACATATAGTATCAAAAACCATAGCTGGGCCAGCAGAACTAGCAACAGTTTAAGCAGTAAATCAGCCATTTGGGAGTCACAGAATCTTTAGTTCTTCCTTGATTACAGAGATAATGGTATCTGATATATATTTCCAGAAGTGTTTTACAGTTGCTAAGACCCCCACCAAATAGGAGAAATTAACTGTTTGATAATCATGAAGAAGTACGCCCCAGAACTACTAGAGCCTAAGGATTGATGTTATCCCGTATGACACTGCCCTGATACTTCATCATCAACCAGTCAGAGAATTCTGCATGAGCTGACCACATACCCTATGACTTTCCCTTTCTTCGCTCCCCTGGCCCTTAAAAATGCTTTCCTGAAACCCAAATGGACCCACATTTGATTCAGTAACAATCTCACGTGGTCTTCTCCTCTCCCTCTCTCACATTTCTCTGACATTTTAAAGGCACATATTGGATTTAGGTCCCACCTGGATAATCCAGGATAATCCATCCCAGGATCCTGAACTTAATTACATCCGCAAAGCATCCTATTCTAAAGAAAGTCACACTGTCAAGTTTCAGGTAGACATACCTTTTGGGAGTCACCATTCAACTCACTCCACTCTCTAATTCTGCTACATGGACACTATTCTTATGCAACCACACACTAAAGGCCACTCTGCTACAGGCAGAGGAAGAAGGAAATGTTAGTCAGCCTTGCGGACCTCAGGGAAAGTTGACAATCCTTCCCACATAAGACGAACCTCAACTGCAACAGAAAGATGAGAGAGAGCTACAGCACTGCAGAGCATCAAACGAAGATTATGGCAAGGCTTTTGGGGAAGTTCCAGTCAAACTGGACCAAAGTAAAGACCAAACCATTTCTTGCTTTTCAAGGAAAAGAAGTCCAACAGGAAGAGGATACATGTATACGTATGGCTGATTCATTATTCTGGACAGTAGAAACTAACACAGCATTGTAAAGCACTCAGTTCAGTTCAGTCGCTTAGTCGTTTCCGACTCTTTGCCACCCCATGAATCACAGCACACCAGGCCTCCCTGTCCATCACCAACTCCC
>SJYC01126641.1:0-24739 GCA_006408675.1 Madoqua kirkii
ATGTCTCTGCTTTTTAATAAGCTGTCTAGGTTGATCATAACTTTTCTTCCAAGTAGCAAGTGTCTTTTAATTTCATGGCTGCAGTCACCATCTGTAGTGATTTTGGAGCCCCCCTGCCCCCCCGCAAGTAAAGTCTGACACTGTTTCTTTCCACTGTTTCCCCATCTATTTCCCATGAAGTGATGGGACCAGATGCCATGATCTTCATTTTCTGAATGTTGAGTTTTAAGCCACTATACTCCAATAAAAATTGGTTTTTTAAAAAAGCATAAAAACAAAAAACTCAACCTAACTAAACAAAGAAACAAATAAAACAGACCCTTCATTTTATCACAACCGTACCTGGAGATTATATGAGCTTAAGATCGAAGATTTAAATGCTGTATTTTCCCTTAGGCAGGGGAAAGAACTGTTAGTAATTGAATGCCTATTATGTCCTAAGATTTTTAACTCTATTACTTCATTTTATCTATATTCATGCTCATTGTACAAATGTGGAAACTGAGGCCATGACAGATGTTAAATAACCTTCCAGGATCCTACAACTAAGAATTACAGGTGCCAAGACACTTAAAGTCCATGCTCTTTTTAGACCTCCATTGCCCTGGAATCAGTCTAGATTAGCCTGTCTACCCCTGTGATGCTGATTGCCTCGATCCGGCTGATTTTCCTCTTCTGAAACAGCAGTTAAACATCTTCCACAAGAGAAGCCAAGGGTAAGGAACACATTTTTCTTTTTGCTTACACTATACTGCCATCTAGTGGGAAAATAATTAATGGCAGAAAACCACTCAAACCTAAATGAAATCAGTCCTGAATATTCACTGGAAGGACTGTTGCTGAAGCTGAAGCTCCAATATTTTGGCCACCAGATGTGAAGAGTTGATTCACTGGAAAAGACCCTGAGGCCATGAAAGATTGAAGGCAAAAGGGAGTGATAGGGGGTGAGATGGTTGGATGGCATCACTGACTGAATGAACATGAGTTGAGCAAACTCTGGGAGACAGTGAAGGACAGGGAGCGCTTGCATGCTACATGGGGTCACAAAGAGCAGGACAGATTGAGTGATGGAACTGAGCTGAACTAACACTTTCTAATTTGACAATTTTAGGGAGGAGTGCAGACAAAAATGACTAACAGATTTGCTTTTAATCATTTTTCATGCATAAAGACACAATTTCTCTCCATCAAAAACAGCTTCTATACTAAGCCCATGGCAGAGCTGATTCTCATGCTAGTGGTGCCCAGGGCACAGGGATGTGAGTTGGCTACTGGAGTAAGACAATCCTTGAGCTGTAGGGGAACAAAATTTGCCATGGCAAAATGTCTCTGCCATGCTGATTATTTGGAGCTGAAAACAATAAATGCCCCAAATACTCAGGATGAAAATACTGACCTTCCCCCAACTCCCTATATGAATGTAGATAGAGGACCTTCGTGTTCCAGGAATGGAAATACCATGATTATAGTATGAGCTATCGACCAGAAGAACAATAGCAAAGCTTGTTTGTTAAAAGTCCTCTGTGTCCCATTGCCTCTGCCTGACCTAGCAAACATTTGTTTATCACACTTTTTTTGCTTTTCCATCTCTATATGAGTTGCCTTCTTCCCTCTAAAGGCCCAAACCACTACCCTCAACACTCTCTTTTTGTCTTTAGCTGAAGATGACATCTAGGGTGGGGGTTTCAGCCATTTGAGAGAGTTACTCAGCTTTCCTGGGTCTCTCTCATGTATACATGTTATTAGACGTTGGTTTCATTTTCTCCAGTTAATCTGTCTCACATTAATTCTTAGACCAGCCAGAGGAACCAAGAAAGGTAGAGGAGAATTTCTTCCTCCTCCACATTAAAGTAATGCAATGATGAATGCCTTTGTGTAAATAGAGACGGGAATGTGCGGCTCCGACCACTCCCACTATAAAGTATATAAAGTATGTATTCTAAGGCTCCTAAGATGCCCATTAGTATTAGCATTAGTCTCCTGTTGCTGCTGTAACAAATTGCCACAGGTTTACTGGTGCAAAACAACCCATATTTATTATTTTACAGTTCAGGGGGTCAGCAATCAGAAATGGATGTCAACAGGCTAAACCAAACTGTGAGTGGGTCTGCATACCTTCTGCAGGCTCAGGGGAGAATCCAACCCCTAAACTTTTATTCCAGCTTCTAGACACTGTATGCAGGCTTGGGTCTCTTTTTCTACTTATGAAACCAGCAATGTGGGGCCCAGGCCTAGTCACACTTCCACCTCTCTGGTTCTATTTTGTCTTCCTCTTCTACTCTAAAGGACTCTATGATTACATTGTACCCCCTGCAATAATCCAAGATAACAGCCAATATCCCCATCTCAAGAGCAACTGACTAAGCAACCTTAATTCCATCTGCTACTTTAATTCTCGTTTGCCATGTAACATAGTGTATTCTCAGATTCCAGGAATCGAGGTGTGGGCGTCTTGGCATTCATGGGATGGGAAGGAGGGGAGTAGGACTGTGGCAAGGAGGGCGGAGGGTAGATTGTTCTGCCTCAACATCCAAGAGAAGAGAAATCTTGAGTGAAATGTTTCATACTAGGTAATACACAGAGTTCTTTCTCCTCCTGCCTCTTCCTCACATTCATAAAGTGCAAGGACCCTTATAAGCATGCATGAGGACATATTCACCCTGAAACTCTACCTTCACTTTAAAATAAAAAAATTGTTGGCTACACCAGAGCTTGGGTCTTTAGCTGCTGTATGTGAACTCTTAGTTGTGGCATGTGGGGATCTAGTTCCCCAACCAGGGATCCAACCCAGGGACCCTGCATTGGGCTCATGGAATTGTAGCCACTGCACCACCAGGGAAGTCTCTCTACCTTCACTTTTTCCAAGTCACATTTAATAGTAGATAAGAGGATAGATTCAGATAGACTAAGTTTAAGATTCATCCCCAGATGTGAAAATGTGAGTACCGTACTTAGTATTAATATTTCACTTAGGAAACATAGTGTATTCTCAGATTCCAGGAATCGAGGTGTGGGCGTCTTGGCATTCATGGGATGGGAAGGAGGGGAGTAGGACTGTGGCAAGGAGGGCGGAGGGTAGATTGTTCTGCCTCAACATCCAAGAGAAGAGAAATCTTGAGTGAAATGTTTCATACTAGGTAATACACAGAGTTCTTTCTCCTCCTGCCTCTTCCTCACATTCATAAAGTGCAAGGACCCTTATAAGCATGCATGAGGACATATTCACCCTGAAACTCTACCTTCACTTTAAAATAAAAAAATTATTTGTTGGCTACACCAGATCTTGGGTCTTTAGCTGCTGTATGTGAACTCTTAGTTGTGGCATGTGGGGATCTAGTTCCCCATCCAGGGATCCAACCCAGGGACCCTGCATTGGACTCATGGAATTGTAGCCACTGCACCACCAGGGAAGTCTCTCTACCTTCACTTTTTCCAAGTCACATTTAATAGTAGATAAGAGGATAGATTCAGATAGACTAAGTTTAAGATTCATCCCCAGATGTGAAAATGTGAGTACCGTACTTAGTATTAATATTTCACTTAGGATTTTCAAGCTCAGTTTCTTCATCCTTAAAATGAAAATTATATCTTCTTCAGAGTATTACTGTAAGTCTTAAAATTGGCTTCCCTCATAGCTTAGTTGGTAAAGAGTCTGCCTGTAGTACAGGAGACCCAGCTTCGATCCCTGGGTCGGGAAGATCCCCTGGAGAAGGAAATGGCAACCCACTCCAGTATTCTTGCCTGGAGAATTCCATGGACAGAGGAGCCTGGCAGGCTACAGTCCATGGAGTCACAAGAGTTGGACACGACTTAGTGACTAAACCACCACCACCAAGGCTTGAATAAAAGAATCTTCAAAGAACTTAGTGGTAAAGAATCCACCTGCCAATGCAGGAGATGCAGGCTTGATCCCCGGTTGAGAAGATCCACTGGGGAAGAAAGTGGCAACATGCTCCAGTATTCTTGCCTGGGAAATCCCATGGAGAGAGGAACCTGGCAGCCTACAGTGCATTGGTTCTAAGTTCACATGACTTAGACACTAAGCAATAACAAAAGGGCACTTAGCAGAGCACGGGACACTATGCAATGATTTCCGATCATCTGAAGGAACAATTTGTGAAAATGAGGATTTTTTCCATTCAGTCTTCAAAGGAAGGTTAACTAAACACCTAACTAACCACTGCCCTGGATACTTGGGGAACAAAGAAAGCATAGGCTTAGGGTTGCAAAGAGTTGGACAAGACTGAAGTGACTTAGCACACAATGTTAAAGCCCAAGAACTTCAGCATGAGGTTCTTAAATACAGCTTGGCATACCAGAGCTCTGTCTCAGCTGAGGCTGAGACCGAATTGTGGAGGAGGTGGTCATGACTTGGGCAATGAGGCTAGTGCAGACGGTGGAGGCAGCTGTACCTTGGGAAGAGCATCCCATGGTGCTGCTACAAATATGCTAAGCACCTCCCACAGAGAAAATCACGGAGCTTTACATTTGAGAAGTCATCAGCCCTCAGCTTAATGTAAAGGCCCAGGTAGCATACTAATTCAGTGTCACAAGACTGCCAGCTTGGTCCAGTGGGTGGTTGCTAAGGCCACACAGCAGCAGACTGAGAGGTAGCGGGCCCTGCTAGAGGCATGCTGGAAAGGGTTCACCCAAAATCCAGCATATTTTGTTCCTCTCTGCTTCACTGGGAATTTTCTGAAAACTGAAGTTGTGTAGAGTGTGGCTTTTGGAAAGAAGCAGTTAGTCCATTTCAGAACTTGGATTAGACTGATAATATGTATTTAGTACCTTACAAGTGGTAAACCCTCTACTAAATACATATACATTTAAAATGTTTTTGAATTCTGGTGCTTGAGAAGACTCTTGAGAAATTGTTGGACGGCAAGGGGATCAAACCAGTCAATCCTAAAGAAAATCAGTCCTGAATATTCATTGGAAGGATGGATGCTAAAACTCCAATACTTTGGCCACCTGATGCAAAGAGCCAAATCACTGGAAAAAACTCTGATGCTGGGAAAGATTGAAGGCAAAAGGAGAAAGGGGTGGTAGAGGATGAGAGGGTTAGATTGGACATGAATGGACATGAATCTCAGCACATTCCACGCAACAGTGAAGGACAGGGGAGCCTGGTGTTCTGCTGTCCATGGGATTGCAAAGAATCAGACATGACTTAGTGACTGAACAACAATTATATATACACATTACTTATTAACCACATATCAGGTGGATAGAATTAGTCACTGATGAAACTGAGGTCAAAAGAAGTCAAAAGACTTTTCTAAGTTCACACTGAAGGCAGAGATGAATGTTGACCAGACCACTTAACCTGCTTCTTGAGAAATCTGTATGCAGGTCAGGAAGCAACAGTTAGAACCGGACATGGAACAACAGACTGGTTCCAAGTAGGAAAAGGAGTATGTCAAGGCTGTATATTGTCACCCTGCTTATTTAACTCCTATGCAGAGTACATCATGAGAAACGCTCGACTGGAAGAAACACAAGCTGGAATCAAGATTGCCGGGAGAAATATCAATCACCTCAGATATGCAGATGACACTACCCTTATGGCAGAAAGTAAAGAGGAACTAAAAAGCCTCTTGATGAAAGTGAAAGAGGAGAGCGAAAAAGTTGGCTTAAAGCTCAACATTCAGAAAACGAAGATCATGGCATCTGGCCCCATCACTTCATGGGAAATAGATAAGGAAAGAGTGGAAACAGTGTCAGACTTTATTTTGGGGGGCTCCAAAATCACTGCAGATGGTGACTGCACCCATGACTGCTTATTCCTTGGAAGAAAATTTATGACCAACCTAGATAGCATATTCAAAAGCAGCGACATTACTTTGCCAACAAAGGTCCATGTAGTCAAGGCTATGGTTTTTCCTGTGGTCATGTATGGATGTGAGAGTTGGACTGTGAAGAAGGCTGAGCACCGAAGAATTGATGCTTTTGAACTGTGGTGTTGGAGAAGACTCTTGAGAGTCCCTTGGACTGCAAGGAGATCCAACCAGTCCATTCTTAAGAAGATCAACCCCGGGATTTCTTTGGAAGGCATGATGCTAAAGCTGAAGCTCCAGTACTTTGGCCCCCTCATGTGAAGAATTGACTCATTGGAAAAGACTCTGATGCTGGGAGGGATTGGGGGCAGGAGGAGAAGGGGATGAGAGAGGATGAGATGGCTGGATGGCATTACAGACTCAATGAACATTAGTCTGAGTGAACTCCGGGATATGGTGATGGACAGGGAGGCCTGGCGTGCTACGATCCATGGGGTGGCAAAGAGTTGGATACTACTGAGCAACTGAACTGATTGCTCTTACAACTTTAACCCTTTGATTTTCTCTGTGTTGTCTAAGAACATAGCAGCTAAAACATAAACCAACAAACTAATGAGCCTTAAGTTTATTTTAATTGAGTTTCTTAATTTTTATTTAACTGATAAGACTCCTCAGATGGCAATTTATCTTTGTTCCCTCCTCAACTTCAGTCACCTCTTATGTGCTCCCTACTACAATATAGGCAGTGAGTCTGAGAGGGGTCAGTCTCATTTCGATTGTTATGAGGTAGACTTTCAATGAGAGCATTCACAGTGGGCCAAGAACTATCATCTTCCCCTTTGGACAAGCAATGATCCAGGTGATAGTGGGATTATTAAATATGAAAAATAAATAATAAAGATAACAACATAAGTATATTTTATTTTAAATTACTTAAAAATAATAAAATTTTAAAATAATAAAAATAATTTTTCAATGAATAAATAACAAAAGAATAGATGAGCAGATGACTGCAATAATTATTAAGAATAACCAGTGGGAAAAAGTGGAAGTCAATAGAATGTTTTTTCCCACCTACAAGATGAAGAAAGGACAACTGTGTAGTAAGTTATTTTGTATGCCAGATAGTAATTATGACACAATTTCTTTGTCTTCTCTAGAAATACATTGAATTAAAGCCTTATTTCTACTCCGTGATTTTTTATTTTTAAAATCAGCAGGAAAGGCCAATAGGTATTTGTGTCAAACTTTTGTGAATAAGTTCAGTAAGTGGAAAGAACTGTTTTGAAGTAAATTCTTAATGTCTTCCCCTTCATTGGCCTGAATTAAAGGTGAAATTAAATGTCTCATCACAAGCACTTCTTTTTCCTATAATGAAAAGGTGATGATGAAATGCATTAACACAAAACAAGGCCCAGAATGTATCATAAAATATTAGCTAATGTTTTCCTTTTCCTAGTAATCAATGTTTGGGATGGCTATTTAAGAAATAGGTTATATTATTCCCAAGTTTGTGTGGCTCAATGTTCCATAATATATATAGACCCAGTCTAAGCTAAGGTTCTCACTGCTGTTAAAGCCATTAAATTTTTGGATGATTAAAAATAAGAGCTATGGATTAACAATAATTAAATGTCTCTTAGAAAAGGTCAGTGGTTCAAAAAAATACTTAATTACACTGAAAGAATAAGAAGAAAATTGAGAAGAATGTATTTTTCCAACCACAAAACAGTAAAAGCAATCCAAGCTGGGAGATTTACTAATTCATAGCAATTACGTAGTTAATTAGAAGTCTGTAATTATCCTTGCCACTTCATTAAGAATTCTGTACAGATTTCCCAGTATAGCTTGTTGGAAAGTCTACTTATCTTGCTTATTGCCATTTCATGAGGAGACTGCTTTCAATGTGTTAGAGGGGCCTCTCATTAAAACTTTGCTCAGCCATCCATGAAAGCACAAGTTGATTCCTACGAGTCTAATAGTTTAGGGTTTGCTGGTGAAGTGTGACTGAAACGGCACAGGACAGCACAAGTAACTCTCTAATTTCAGATCACCAGGGCAGATAGTCACCCATCATGCAAATACAGCTTTACTGCTTACTTGTGCAGGTATACATTCTGATTGGCTGTGGCATTGCTCTTACTGGTCATATGCATGCTCTTTTAGTTTTTAAACATCATGAAAATCATCTGATCTGCAAATGGATGACTACCCTTACAGAAGCTAGAACCCATAACAAGATAATGACTCCAGGTCACCTATCTTGGCAATGAAATGGAAGCTCAACCTTACTTCTGTCTATGACTATAACAGCCTAAACCCATGGAGATCAGTTCCTCCAAAAATGATCAAAATGTCAAATAGTGATAGAGTTCTACTTTTCCATATTTTGTTTGACAGACAGGTCCTGTGATTATTATCAGTACTACCAGAAAGCTTTCTCAGAGTATTTACAAATGTAGTGGTGAAGTGCTCTGAGTAGGTAAATAGCAAAAGAGTAGTATTAACGGTGACGGCACCCCCCTCCAGTACTCTTGCCTGGAAAATCCCATGGACAGAGGAGCCTGGTAGGCAGCAGTCCATGGGGTCGCTGAGAGTCTGACACAACTGAGTGACTTCACTTTCACTTTTCACTTTCATGCATTGGAGAAGGAAATGGCAACCCACTCCAGTGTTCTTGCTTGGAGGATCCCAGGGACGGGGGAGCCTGGTGAGCTGCCATCTATGGGGTCACACAGAGTTGGACATGACTGAAGTGACTTAGCAGCAGAAGCAGCAATATTAATGGTAATAGTAGAAATAATGCCAACGTCATCAAGTGATATGTGGAGGATAAAATTAATGGATGTGTAACCTCATAACTATGGCATAGAGTAAGTACTCAATAAATGGTAAAAACATGAGAAGCATTTTGCTATATTTTTCAGACAGGTTACAACCTAATTTTTAACTACATATATATTTATATTTCTTCATCAAATGAATATGCTGTGATATTTTTAATGACCTAATTATAACTAGACATTTAGGTGATTTTGAAATTTTTGAAAAATTGCAAAAATCCATCATGAATGTCAGTATATATAACACGGTTTCTCTGTTATTCTTCATTCCAGATTTTGCCAACTAGATTGGCTGCATCTAAGGGGTGTATTTTTGTTTATCTTTTTTTAATGTGAACAATTTTAAAAAGTCTTTATTGAATGTGTTACAATATTGCTTATGTTTTATGTTTTAGTTTTTTAGCCACAAGGCATGTGGGGTCTTAGATCCCTCGAAGGGGTCTAACCTGTACCTCCTACATCGGCAGTTGAAGCCTAAGCCATCTGACACAGAAGTTCCAGGGTGTGCTTTAAGACACTTTGTTACAAATAGACTTCCTCTCCTTATTTATTATGAGGGAATTTAATTCAGATGACCATTCTATCTACTACTGTGGGAAGGAACCCATTAGAAGAAATGAAGTAGCCCTCAGAGTCAACAAGATTCTGAAATACAGCACTTGGTTGTAACCTCTAAAGCAACAGAATGATCTCAGTTCATTTCCAAAGCAAACCATTCAACATCACAGTAATCCAAGTCTGTGTCCCAACCACTGATGACAAATAAGCTGAAGTTGACTGGTTGTATGAAAAACTATAAGACCTTCTAGAACTAGCACATGCACGCACATACACACACACACACACACACACACTCACAAAGATGTCCATTTCATCACAGGGAACTGGAATGCAAAAGTAGGAAGTCAAGAAATACCTGTAGTAACAGGCAAGTTTGGCCTTGGAGTACAAAATGAAGCAGGACAAAGGCTAACAGAGCTTTGTAAAGAAAATCCACTGTTCATAACAACATCCTTTTACAATAACACAAGAGACATCTCTACATGGACATCACTGGATGGTCAATACAGAAATCAGATTGATTATGTTCTTTACAACCAAAGATGGAGAAGTACTAGGTAGTCAATAAAAACAAGACATGGAGCTGGCTGTGCCTCAGATCATCAGTTCCTTATTGCAACGTTCAGGCTTCAATTGAAGAAAATAGGAAAAACTACTAGACTGTTCATGTATGATCTAAATCAAATCCCTCATGATTATACAGTGGAGGTAATGAATAGATTTAAGGGATTAGATTTGGTAGACAAGAGTGTTTGAAGAACTATGGGTGGAGGTTTGAAACACTGCATAGGAGGCAATAACCAAAATCATTCCAAAGAAAAAGAAATGCAAAAAGGCAAAGTGGTTGTCTGAGGAGGTTTCGATTTACTTAATGAGAAGTGAAAGGTAAGGGAGAAAGGGAAAGATATACCCAATTGAATGTACAGTTCCAGAGAATAGAAGGTGAGATAAGAAGACCTTCTTAAGTGAACAATGCAAAGAAATAGAGGAAAACAATAGAATAGGAAAGACTAGACTCTTGAGGAAAATTGGGGATATCAGGGAATATTTTATGCAAGGATGGGCGTGATAAAGGACAGAAACTGTAAGGACCTAACAGAACCAGAAAAGATTAAACAGAGGTGGCAAGAATACATAGAAAAACTATACAAGAAAGGTCTTGTGTGTGTGGTTATTTGCTCAGTCCTGTCCAACTCTTTGTGACCCCATGGACTATAGCACAACAGGCTTCTCTCTCCATGGGGTTTCCAAGGCAAGAATACTGGGAATTCTGAATACTGGTTGACATTCCTCCACCAGGAGATCTTCCTGATCCAGGAACCAAACCAAAATCTGTTGTATCTCCTTCACTACAAGGAAGCTCTTAATAACCTGGACAACCACAATGGTGTGGTCACTCATCCAGAGCCAGACATCCTAGAGTGTGAAGTGGGCTTTAGGAAGCCTTACTAAAAAAAATAAAAAATAAAAAGTAGTGGAGATGAAAGAATTCCAGCTGAGCTATTTAAAATCCCAAAAGATGATGCTGTTAAAGTGCTGCACTCACCATACCAGCAAATTTGAAAAATTCAGCGGTGGCCACAGAACTGGAAAAGGTGTTTTCATTCCAATCCCCAAAAATGTCAATGCCAAAGGACATTCAGACTACTGTATAATGGGAATAATTTCACATGCTCATAAGATTATGCTTAAAATCCTTTAATCTAGGCTATAGCAGTATGTGAACTAAGAACTTCCAGATGTACAAGCTAGATTTTGAAGAGGCAGAAGAACTAGAGATCAAATCACCAACATTCATTGGATCATGGAGAAAGCAAGGGAATTCCAGAAAAAAACATCTACTTCTGCTTCATTGAATACAATAAGGCCTTTGATTTTGTGGGTCACAACAAACTGTGGAAAATTCTTCAAGAGATGGGAGTATCAGACCACCTTTCCTGTCTCATGCAAAACTTGTATGCGGTCAAGAAGCAGCAGTTAGAACCAGACATGGAACAATGGATGGGCTCAAAATTGGGAAAGGGATATGACAAGGCTGTATACTGTCACCCTGTTTATTTAACTTCTATGCAGAGTACATCACGGGAAATGTCAGGCTGTATGAATTACAAGCTGGAATCAAAATTGCCAGGAGAAATACCAACAACTTCAGATATGCAGATGATACCACTCTAATGGCAGAAAGTGAAGAGGAACTAAGAGTCTTTTGATGAAAGTGAAAGAGGAGAGTGAAAAAGTTGGCTCAAAACTCAGCATTCAAGAAATAAAGATCATGGCATCTAGTCACATCACATCAGGGCTTTCCTGGTGGCTCAGAAGGTAAAGCATCTGCCTGCAACGCTGGAGACCCGGGTTTGATCCCTGGGTTTGGAAGATCCCTTGGAGAAGGAAATGGCAACTCACTCCAGTACTCTTGCCTGGAAAATCACATGGATGGAGGAGCTTGATAGGCTATAGTCCATGGGGCCGCAAAGAGTCGGACACGACTGAACAACATCACTTTCTCTTTCTAGTCACATCACTTCATGATAAATGAAATGAAGTGAAAGTCACTCAGTCATGTCCAGCTTCTGCGACCCCATGGACTATACAGTCCATGGAATTCTTCAAACAGAATACTGGAGAGGTAGCCTTTCCCTTCCCCAGGGGATCTTCCCAACCCAGGGATCAAACCCAGTTCTCTCTCATCGCAGGCAGATTCTTTCCCAGCTGAGGCACAAGGGAAGCCTAAGCTGACAAATAGATGGTGGAAAAGTGGAACCCATGACAGATGTCATTTTCTTGAGTTTCCAAAGCACTGCAGACAGTGACCGCAGCCATGAAGTTAAAGGATGCTTTCTCCTTGAAAAGAAAGCTATAACAAACATAGACAAGATATTACAAAGGAGTACATTGCTTTGCCAACAAAGGCCTGTATTTTTTTTCAGTAATCATGTATGGATGTGAGAGTTGGACCATAAAGAAGGCTGAGTGCCAAAGAATTGATGCTTTCAAATTGTGGTACTGGAGAAGACTCTTGAGAGTCCCTTGGACAGCAAGGAGATCAAACCAGTCAATCCTAAAGGAAATCAACCTTGAATACTCATTGGAAGGATGAATGCTAAAGCTGAAGCTCCCATTCTTTGGCTAACTGATGTGAAGAGCTGACTCATGGGAAAAGATTCTGATGCTGGGAAAGATGGAGGGCAGGAGGAGAAGCGGGGGACAGAATATGAGACAATTAGAATATGAGGCATCATTGACTCAATGGACATGCGTCTGAGCAAACTCCAGGAGATAATGAAGGACGGAAAAGCCTGGCATGCTACAGTCCATGGTGTTTCAAAGTGTTGGACATGGCTTAGCAACTGAACAACAACAATCTTATTTATTTCCTACTTACTAATAACAGCAAACTACATCTGGTGCCTGACTTTGTTGAGAGTTTTATCATGTTTGTAAAAAAGGTGAACAAAAATACTACATAGCAAGTCATAAATGTGAAAAAAAAAAAAAACCACCAACAACTAGTAGACAGAAACTAAGGACCACAAAACTTCAGACTTAAAGTAAGAATTGAAAATGGAGTTGTGAACTCAAGCATTAATTTAGATCATTTTATCAGAAAAAGAAAAGATAAGAATATACAGCATACAGTATACTTGCATAGAATAAACAGGTGAATTTTGCTAGAATGAATAATTCATCTTATACAGAAATAACAGGGTATCAGAGAACTCTGACCACTCTGTATGAAATAGCACCCACCCTCTTTGGTCTTTATTCTCTTTTCTCTTGTTGCTGTTGTTTAGTTGCTAAGTTTGTCCTACTCTTTGTCCTACCTCTAAAATATAAGCTCTGTAAGAACAGGGCATCACTGTTGTGTTTACTGAGGAAGTCTCCTGTTTCAGACTGTAGCACACCAGGCCTCCCTGTCCCTTGCTATCTCTTGCTGTTGCTACTGCTAAGTCGCTTCAGTTGTGTCTGACTCTGTGTGACCCCACAGACGGCAGCCCACTAAGCTCCTCTGTCCCTGGGATTCTCCAGGCAAGAACACTGGAGTGGGTTGCCATTTTCTACTCCAATGCATGAAAGTGAAAAGTGAAAGTGAAGTCGCTTAGTGTGTCCAATTCTTTGTGACCCCATGGACTGCAGCCTACCAGGCTCCTCCATCCATGGGATTTTCCAGGCAAGAGTATTGGCGTGGGATGCCATCTTCTTCTCCATTGCTATCTCCTAGAGTTTGTCATGGAGAAGGCAATGGCACCCCACTCCAGTACTCTTGCCTGGAAAATCCTATGGATGGAGGAGCCTGGAAGGCTGCAGTCCATGGGGTCGCTGAGGTTCAGATACGACTGAGTAGCTTCACTTTCACTTTTCACTTTCATGCATTGGAGAAAGAAATGGCAACCCATTCCAGTATTCTTGCCTGGATAATCCCAGGGATGGGGGAGCCTGGTGGGCTGCTGTCTCTGGGGTCGCACATAACTGGACACGACTGAAGTGACTTAGCAGCAGCAGCAGCAGAGTTTGTCAAAGTTCATGTCCATGGCCCCTTTCTCTAATTATATTCTTTGCACAGACCACCACCAAACCTTTGCTGGTGCCCCTGGTGTTGTTTAATTCTCACTCCTACCTCTAAAATATAAGCTCTGTAAGAACAGGGCATCAGTGTTGTTTTTACTGAGGAAGTCTCCTGTTTCAGAGCTTGAAACAGTACTTAACACCTAATAGATTTTTAATAAATATTTGTTTAAAGGAAAATAAAAAAAATAAATAACAGGGTATCAAAAGCAGGTAGAGACCAGATGGGAAAATAGATAAGACATCTTAGTTCCATTATCCAGGCAATTCAAAAAATTAGGATTAGGATTTCTCAGTACAAGGTTGATGTGTAACAAGTCATTACAGGAATCTATGATTTTTTACACTGCAAAGAGTGTATCGATTGTAAGTGATTTTAAAAAATGCTAGGAACCATTGATTTGTCATTAAAAATCTAGAAGCAGTTTTCTATTAAAAATACTTGAAAGATATAAAAAATAATTTTTAGTTTATATATCAATAATGTTGGATTAAATATAATAAATTTTAACAGATAATAAAATTAAAATAACCATTCATAACATTTTTACTGCTTGCTATGTGTCAGACACTGAGTGAAGTATTTTATATTTTTTATTTCATTTAATCTTTCCCAAAACCCTTTGCAGTAAAAATCATGATTATCTCAGCTTCATGAAAGTGGAAACAGCAGTTTAGAGAAGACAAGTTTCTTACTTCATGAAGATAAGTGACAAAATCACATTTTGAATCCAGTTCTACCTGGCTTTAGAGTGTATACAGTATCTTCCTTCAAGTATGGATACATTCATGATGAATGTGATTTATTTATTACAAGGACTTTACAAAAGTCCAGGCAAAGGGTGGCTCCAGGAGAAATAAAGGGGAGGAAAAGATGCAAGGTAAATCACTAGATTCAATTCTAGAAGAAAGATGAGGACAAGAACAACTTCAAGTGCTTGAATAGGGGACACGTGGAGAGCAGGAGGGCCACTAATGGAAATAGTGTTACAAACCAGGGAACAAGCTGGTTTCCAGTAATAAAACAAGTTTCCATTTAACAATAAGAAAACAGTATGGGTTCATTTTAGACCAAATTCAAGTTTTATAAGTACATCCTTTGAGCGCAGAAATTCCCAAAATAAATGTTGTTCTTTAGTCACTAAGTTGTGTCTCTTTGAGACTCCATGGACTAGTAGCCTACAAGACTCCTCTGTCCATGGGATTTCTCAGGCAAGAATACTGGAGTGGGTTGCCATTTTCTTCTCCAGGGGATCTTCCTGACCCAGGGATTGAACTTGTGTCTCCTGAGTTGGTAGGTGGATTCTTTACAGCTGAGCCACCAGGGAAGCCTAAAATAATGTTAAGAAACACTAAATAAATTGTTCCTAGATGTGGTTTCAGCATAGAGCTTATTTTTACATTCTTCCTAAGATAAGAATACACAGCAATAACTAAACATACCATTTGATGAAGCAGTTCAACTACTGTGGACATTGGTGCCTTGGCTCAGGTCATTTAAAATTTCCCCAACTAGTGAGATAGTTTATCTACTTCTCCCTTAGTTAGTCCTTCCAATTAACAATGTCCATTTGTGCAAACCAAAGCCCCCATCAACTTTTCAACTGCATTGTTCTTAAATATAAACAGAAACTCAAGAATCTGTAGGCACACAAGAAAAGCTGACAATATGAATACCAAAAAAAAAAAAATACAAAGGAAAGAATATTGAAAGGGTGAACAGACAAAGTAGTTAATACAAAGACTAAGAAATAAAATAATAAGAAAAAAATAATATTGATTATTACTTACAGAGAGTCCAGTACATATTGAATTCGTAAGACCGGCATTATAGACCTTAGAAGTCATCACTTCTAAGGTCTTTTGTTGACATTGTTCATTAAAAAGAAAAACATTTGGATAAATCCTACTGGTCTGGGAGAATTTGACATGAAAATTTGAATATTAATTTCAGTACATTTTTAGACAATATCATTGAATAATTGTAGCTGTGACACAACAAGACTTTTGATTTAAAGCATTTTTAACACAAATTATATACCTTTCAACTAAGGCTGCAATAAAGGAAAGTGAGCCCTATGAACCCCTTGCTGTGCTGTGCTTAGTCACTCAGTCATATCTGACTCTTTGCGAGCCTCTGGACTGTAGCCTGTCAGGTTCCTCTGTCCATAGGGATTTTCCAGGCATGAATACTGGAGTAGGTTGCCAAGCCCTTCTCCCGGGGATCTTCCCAACCCAGGATTGGACCCAGGTCTCTCACATTGCAGGTGGATTCTTTACCATCTGAGCCAACAGGGAAACCCAACTGTGAAGGTCTAAAATATATTTCATGATCCTAGCAGGTATCTCTTAGAAACATCACATCTCACTAAAGTTCCTTCAAGGCAACCTGTAGCAGTATAATAAGACTTAAATAATACTCTCATGAAACAGTCAGAGTTCACTGAAAGTAACCTGTTATGGGTAATTAATCCAGAAAGTGAATTTCCTTTATATCTTCAAATCTTTGTAGCTGTGATATAAAAATCTGGATACAGAATTAGGAGAAGGGGATTAAAATTACAGCTGCCTACCATCTGACTTTCAAAAAATCAATTACCATTCTGAGTATTTGGTTTCTACCTAAAACATGAATACAATGATATTTTTGCAGCGTAACTTACTAAAAATTAATTAACTAAAGGTTTAAAAGTACTTATGGTGATTAAAATATAGATACTACTACTTTGAACATACACTTTTTACATAGGCATAAACTAAAATTTCCACATACAATTTAAAAATCATTATATATCATTTTATCATTGTTGAGAGGTTAGTCCACTATTATGTGAAGTAAAAGTCGCTTAGTTGTGTCCAACTCTTTGCGACCCCATAGACTATACAATTCATGGAATGCCCCAGGACAGAATACTGGAGTGAGTGCCTATGCCTTCTCCAGAGAATCTTTCCAACCCAGGAATTGAACCAGGATATCTTACACTGCAGGTGGATTTTTTACCAACTGAGCTATCAGGGAAGCCTTCACTATGTGGACCTAGTATTTTATCTAACACCAAACAGATTAGAGAGTGTGTGTGTGTGTGTGTGTGTGTGTGTGTGTGTGCGCGCGCGCACGCACATGCGCACGCATATGCTCAGTCATGCTTGACTCTTTCTAACCCCAGGGACTTTATCCTGCCAGGCTCCTCTGTCCATGGAATTTCCCAGGCAAGAATACTGGAGCAGGTTGCCATTTCCTCCTCTAAGGAATCTTCCCCACCCAGAGATGGAAACTGTCTCTTGTGTTAGCTGGCAGAATCTTTACCAACTGCATCATCTGAGAAGCCCAGCTTTACTGAAAAATCTTTGTGTACTCACAGCCATCTAGTGAGATGGATATTAATTCTGAGCAAAAAATACCCAAACAAACAAAAATAAACATATAATATAGTATCATATGACAATAATATGATAATAAAAAAAGATGGACTTTAGGATTTACTAATGTAAAATCCAACTTTTACCCCTAATGCTGTCATATTTGAACAATACTTACTTTTTCCTCTAATGTAAAATTTAAAAATCTGAAATAATGATTTCTAAGATCTATAATGCTCTGGAACTCAAGCTCAAAACATTTTCAATAGTCATTCAGCCTATACCATAATCTAAACTGAATTGGTTCAAAATACATTATTTTTTCTAGTTTTCTCTTTATAACTTCTTTGAATATGTTTGGAATAGCAAATCTAATTTTTAACAAAATTATAGTGTGTGTGTGTGTGTGTGTGTGTGTGTGTGTGCGCGCGCGCACGCACATGCGCACGCATATGCTCAGTCATGCTTGACTCTTTCTAACCCCAGGGACTTTATCCTGCCAGGCTCCTCTGTCCATGGAATTTCCCAGGCAAGAATACTGGAGCAGGTTGCCATTTCCTCCTCTAAGGAATCTTCCCCACCCAGAGATGGAAACTGTCTCTTGTGTTAGCTGGCAGAATCTTTACCAACTGCATCATCTGAGAAGCCCAGCTTTACTGAAAAATCTTTGTGTACTCACAGCCATCTAGTGAGATGGATATTAATTCTGAGCAAAAAATACCCAAACAAACAAAAATAAACATATAATATAGTATCATATGACAATAATATAATAAAAAAAGATGGACTTTAGGATTTACTAATGTAAAATCCAACTTTTACCCCTAATGCTGTCATATTTGAACAATACTTACTTTTTCCTCTAATGTAAAATTTAAAAATCTGAAATAATGATTTCTAAGATCTATAATGCTCTGGAACTCAAGCTCAAAACATTTTCAATAGTCATTCAGCCTATACCATAATCTAAACTGAATTGGTTCAAAATACATTATTTTTTCTAGTTTTCTCTTTATAACTTCTTTGAATATGTTTGGAATAGCAAATCTAATTTTTAACAAAATTATATCTTTTTGTCTCTTTACAAGCAATGCTCAAATAGAAAATGCATTATTCTAAACAATAGCCCAGTAGAAGAAAAATTACTCTGAAAAAATCACTCCGAGGTCACAAAAATATAGTATCTCTTGATTAATTTTACAGACAAAACATTTATGATCCTCATAAAACTTTATTTACAGACTCACTGATGCTATAGTAATTGTCACCAATAGACCTGCAACCGAATTTATTATTGAATATTCTTAGCAAAGTTTCTTAAAATGTTAAACATTAGAATTACCATATGACTCAGCACGTCTACTCTTAGATACCCAAGAGAAGCATAGACATATGTCTCCACAAATACTTGCACATGGATGGCTAATACAAAGCTACTAAGCTTTAAGGCTTGAAGGAAGCTGGCAGGCGGTTGCCATAACCTGAGAGCTGCAGCTGTAACAGAGGGGCTGCCTAACAGGAGCTTTGGGTGTAGATGGAGCAGCATAGCTATTGTTAATTGGTGAGAGGCAATCTGAGGGATATAGAGCTTTCTTCTCTCTGCCCTCTACCTGTCTATGCCCTCCTTTGGCCATTTCCAAAAGTCAAGTGATAAAAGAACAGGATGAAAAGGGTTGAAAGGGGATCAATCACCAATGTTATTGCCTTCTTTAATTGTATGGTACTTGTTCTTTTAAAATCAACTGATATTTAGGACATCACTGTGCTATTCTGGTTGTATCTTACTTTGCCATTGTCATGTAAATATCACAAGAAACAAAATGCAAAATGAAGTGCACTTAACTATTCAACCACAGTGGAAATGTGTTTAAAGGATGCAAGCAAAAGCTCTGCAAAACTAGAATATTTCAGGGACAATTCACATGTCTCTTCTAGCTAGTGTAATTAGAAACCATAAAGTAATTCTCTCAACTTTGTCATGAGGCTGAGACAATTTTCAGCTGTCCCATTATTCCTCATTGTAAAGAAGACAATATGTAAGCCATGGTTATATTTTACAAGTTTTGTTGGTTTTTTTTTGTAGTGACCCAGTGGTAGATTTAAACTCAAATGCTATCTCTAGAATAAATGAATAGCTGCTTTTCAGGAATCCTAAATATAAGTAAGTCAATCAATCAGTTCAGTTGCTCGGTTGTGTCTGACTCTTTGCAACCCCAAAGACTTCAGCACACGAGGCCTCCCTGTCCATCACCAACTCCCGGAGTTTACTCATACTCATGTCCATTGAGTTGGTGATGCCATCCAAACATCTCATCCTCTGTCGTCTCCTTCTCCTCCCACCTTCAATCTTTCCCAGCATCAGGGTCTTTACAAATGAGTCAGTTCTTCACATCAGGTAGCCAAAGTATTGGAATTTCAGCTTCAGCATCAGTCCTTCCAATGAATTTCCAGGACTGGTTTCCTTTAGGATTGACTGGTTGGATCTCCTTGCAGTCCAAGGGACTCTCAAGAGTCTTCTCCCAAACCACAGTTCAAAAGCATCAATTCTTCAGTGCTCAGCTTTCTTTATAGTCCAACTCTCACATCCCTACATGACTGTGGGAAAAACCACAGCTTAGACTAGATGGACCTTTGTTGGCAAAGTAATGCTTCTGCTTTAGTCAGGATGACACTATATAGATGTAATCTACTTTGAATGCCAGTAAAATAAAAATTTGAATACTAATTCATTTCACTGATTAATCAAAAAGCCACTCATTCCATTGTAAATCCAAATATCATCTTACAGGACTTTAAATAAACATGTAAGTATACCATAATGTGCACAAATTGCAATGTAAAGAAATATTGCAATGTAGAAGAGTGGCCATGATGGCAGAGTAGGGATATCCTGAGGTCACCTCCTCCATGGTTGCCTCCTCCTTTGGGCAAACCAAAGTCACAATTATTTGCAGAGCAACTGTTGATGAGAGGGACCTGAAGACTAGCAGAAAAGATCTTCTAAAACTAAAGGTATAAAGAAGAAAGTACAAAAAGACAGATAGGAGGGACAATGATATGTTTGTCAAGACCCACACCCCTAGAGTGAGTTATCTGTAAATGGGAAGACAGTTATTAATACAATCTCAGAGGTTCTTCCTATAAGCCCCTCAAGGGATCTGAGCCCACAATGGGCTCCCCAGCCTGGAGGTTCATGTACTGGGAAGATAAGCCCCTGGAAAATCTGGTTTTGAGGGCCAGTGCGGCTTATTTTCAGGAGAGTCAGAGGACTATAGGAAGTAAGATTCCACTCATAAATGATCCATGCAAAATCTCACACACTCTGAGAGCCAGAGCAAAGGCAGTAATTTGAAGGGAACCTGGGTAAGAGCTACCTGCTGATCTTGGAGAGCCTCTCAGAGAGGCAGGAAGAAACTAGAGCACCCGCTGAGGATGAGACACTGGCAGCAGCCATTTTGCGGAGTTCATTCAGCCATGAGGACACTGATGTTGGTAAATACCATTTTGGAATCTTCCAAAGCTTATTAGTGCCAGGACTGGATCCATGTGCCCACTAGCAAGCTGGCTGCCTCAGAACCCACTGAGCCTCTAGGATCCTCGGCACATGGCTCCACCCACCAGAGGGCCCATGACTAGGACTCACCAACCAGAAACTAGGAAAAGCAGAACAAGCAAAACCCAATGTTAGTAGAAGCAAAGAAATCATAAAATGAGAACAAAAATAAATGAAATAGAGACAATAAAGAGTATCAGTGAAACTAAAAGATAGTTTCCTGATAAGGTAAACAAAATAGATAAACTTTTAGCCATACTCATCAAGAAAAAAGAAAGTGAGGGCACAAATAAATGAAAGAGAATAAAAAAGTTACAACAGATACCACAAAAACAAAAGATCATGAGATTACTATGAACAATGATGGGCTTCCCTGGTGGCTCAGATGGTATAGAATCTGCCTGCAACGTAGGAGGCCTGGGTTCAATAACAGGGTTGGGAAGATCCCCTGGAGAAGGGCATGGCAATCCCTCCAGTATTCTTGCCTGGAGGATCCCTAAAGAGCCTGGAGCCTTGAGTCTGGAGCCTGGAGCCTGGAGGGCTGCAGTCCATGGGGTTGCAAAGAGTCAGATATGACTGAGCAACTAAGCACAGCACAGCATGACCAATAATATACCAATAAAATGAGCAACTGATAAGAAATGAACAGATTCCTAGAAATGTACAATTTCTCAAGATTGAATGAGAAAGAAATAAAATATATGAACAGATTGACTACCAGTAACTAAATTGAATTAGTTTTAAAAAAGCTGCCAGAAAACAAAAAATCCAAAATCAGACAAAGAACACAAAGAAGCAAAATTACAGACCAGTATCACAGAGAAAGAGAAATAAATATTAGGAAAGCAAATTCAACAAATATGAACAAATTTAACAAATATGAAAAGTTTGTTTACTATGATCAAGTGAAATTTGTCCCAAGAATGCACGTACAGTTTAATATTTACAAATCTATCAATGTGAAACACCACATTAACAAATTAAAGAATAAAATTTATACAATCATCTCAACAGATGCAGGAAATCTTTTTAACAAAATTTGACATTCATTTATCATATAAACTCCCCACAAAATGGGTATAAAGGAAACATACCTCAATATACTAAAGGCCAATATATGATAATCCCACAGCTAACATCATGCTCAGTGGTGAAAGGCTGAAAGCATTTCCTCTAAGATTAGGAACATGACATGGATACCCAAAATCATCACTTTTATTTAGCGTGATATTGGAAGTCCCAAGGCACAGTAATCAGACAAGAAAAAAGAAAGAAAGAAAGAAAGAAAGGAATCCAAACAGGAAGGGAAGAAGCAAAATCGGGACTGTTTGCAGATGACATGATACATATATAGAAAATTCAAGAGACACCATTAAAAAATGAGTAGAAACCATCAGTGAATTCAGTAAAGCTGCAGCACACAGAACTAATACAAAGAAGTCTATTGCATTTCTATACAGTAACAGTGAACTATCAAAAAGAAATTAAGTAAATAATTCCATTTGTAATCACATCAAAAAGAACAAAATACTTAAAATTAACCTACCTAAGAAGGTAAAAACTTATATTCAGTAAACAGTAGGACACTAATGAAAGAAATTGAAGATGACTAAAACAGATCAAAAGATATACTAAGGCACATAGATTGGAAGAATTAATATTGCTGAAATGACAATACTGGATAAAACAACCTACAGATTCAGTGCAACCCCTAACAAAATGATAATGGCATTTTTCATAGAACTAGAATTAAAATAATGTATGGAAACTCAAAAGACCTCAAATACCCAAAACAATCTGGAGAACAAATAAAACTGAGGGTATCATGCTCCCTCATTTTAAACCTCACTGCAAAGTTACAGTAATCAAAGTAGTATGATTCTGACACAAAAAGAGACACATATATCAATGGAACAGAACAGAAAACCCCCAAATGAACACATACTTTTATGGTCAAATAATCCATGACAAAGGAGAAAGAATATACAATGGGGGAAAGACAGTCTCTTCAATAAGTGATGTTGGAAAAACTGGACATCTACATGTAAAGGAACAAAATTAGAACATTTTCTCACACCATATTAAAAAGCAAACTCAAAATGGATTAGAGACAACTCCAAACTGCAGAACACTGTAACACATCTGAACAGTATTCCTTAAAATTGTCAAGGTCATCAAAAGCATGGAAAGTCTGAAAAACTGTTTCAGGCAAGAGGATCCTAAGAATACATAACAACTGAATATAGTGTAGCATCCTGGATAGGATCATGGGACCAAAAAAAACCCAGGAAATTAAGTAAAAACCTATGGACTTCTGAAAAAAAAAAACAAAAAACCGTGGACTATAGTTAGTAGTAATATATTATTCAGGCTTCCCCAGTGTCTCAGAGGTACAGAATCCATCTAACAATGCAGGAGACCTAGGCTCAATCCCTGGATCAGGAAGATCCCTTGAAGAAGGAAGTGACAACTCACTCCAGTATTCTTGCCTGGAGAATCCCCATGGATAGAGAAGCTTGGTGGGCTTCCATATGGTTGCAAAGTCAGACATGACTGAAGCAACTGAGCACAATAGATTAGTTGAAACAAATGTATCATACTAATGTAAGGCATCAATAGTAAGGATTATTAGATTTAAGATACATGAGAACTCTACTATTTGGGGGATTTTCCCCCCATATATTTAAAGCTAACTTAATATTAAAATTTTATTTATAGAAAGTGAGCATAGGGAGTTCACAGTATGGGTGACTGAAGTGAAAATGTGGCATAACCTCTTTAAATAATTTTAGCTTCTGAATCATGTAGATATTTTACATAGTAGAAAAACAAACACATTAAAAGGACTAAAAATTATCTAATGATAAAAAAGAATTGCAAATATATTTGAAATTCCACTTAGTATTGTTACTGGTGATAGAAATGATACTGTAATTTTTTAAAATGATACTGTAACTTTAATTTTTAATGCTTGAAAATCCTGTGTTACAGGATAAAGCAAATGAGTAAATTAGTTAATACCATTAGAAATCATATTCAGGGAAGAAAAAATATAAACATAAAAAAAATGTTAAAACTGAATTGCAAATATCATAACTAACTCATGATTCTGAAATACGTACGTGTGTATTAGTGTACTTCTAGGTCAGATTACGGAACATTTCAGAGAGTTAGCTCATGCTAGGGGCTCTGGGTAAAACTAGCACTATTATCTGCTTTCTACATTTCACTCTTCACTAAAAACAGTCAGAGCTATTGGCTACTTCCATGCTTGAGGCCAGGAAAATATAAGGTGAATCTGGATATCTTGTTCAGTCGATCAAGCATGTCCAACTCTTTGCAACCCCATGGATGGCAGCACGTTAGGCTTCGCTGTTCTTCATTATCTCCCAGAGTTTGCTCAAACTCATGTTCATTGAATCAATGCTGCCATTCAACCATCTCATCCTCTGTTGCCCTTTTCTCCTGCCTTCGAACTTTCCCAACATCAGGGTCTTTTCAAATGAGGCAGAAATTTGCATCAGGTGGCCAAAGTATGGGAGCTTCAACTTCAGCATCAGTGCTTCCAATGAATATTCAGGGTTGATATTCTTTCGTATTGACTGGCTTGATCTCCTTCCTGTCAAAGGGACTCTGAAGAGTCTTCTCTAGCACCACAGTTCAAAAGCATCAATTCTTCAGCGATCAGCCTTTTTTATGCTCCAACTCCCATATCCATACATGACTACTGGAAATACCATAGCTTTAGTTAAAGATCTTCAGTGGCAAAGTGACATCTCTCCTTCCCCACCCACCCTTGGCTTTTAAACATTTTTATTTATTTATTTAAAATTTTCATTTTTACTTTATTTTGCATTACAATACTGTATTGGTTTTACCATACACTGACACGAATCAACCACGGGTGTACATGAGTTCCCAATCTTGAACACCCCCTCCCACCTCCCACCCCATATCATCTCTCTGGATCATCCCAGTGCACTAGCCCCAAGTATAGAATATAGACTGGTGATTCATTTCTTACCTGATAGTATACATGTTTCAATGCCATCCTCCCAAATAATTCCACCCTCTCCCTCTCC
>SJYC01126647.1:0-11922 GCA_006408675.1 Madoqua kirkii
GCTCTAGGCCACTACCCCTGACTTTGGATGTGGGGTAGCTCCTCTTGGCTGCGCTTAGTGTGCCAGCCGCAGCTGCCCGCACCTAGTGCGCCGGCTGCAGCACTTATGTTTGCTTTCATGTAAACATGAAGCAAAAAGCAATATTCTGTTTTTTATGGATGCCTTTACTATGAAAGTATGCAGAACAAGATAAGCTCATGCATCAAGTTCACGCAGGCAAGATGGAATCCCAAATGAAGACAAAAATCTAGAAAAAGTTTTATACTATTTTATAATATTCTAAATTTAAAAGGAGCATATGTCTGTCATACATGTATGTGTATTAATACATATGTGTGTTCAGGTATATACTATACATAATTACATAATTATGTATACAGAGTAGTAATTATATAGTACAGAATTATATATAGTAATTATATAGTACATTTCAAGTAGATATATATATATATAGATAGACAGATGTAACAAATAGATAGATATAATTAAAGTTACCAAAGTTGTTGAGTTTTAATCCTTCTTTCTTTCGCTGTTTGGTTTTGAGCAAGTGACCTTACTGCTGTAAGCTTCTATTTTTTAAAAAAATTTGATTAGTACTAACTGCATAGGTTTACCGTGAGGATTAAGTTAATTTGTATATTTAAATGTTTAGTACAGTGACAGAAACATGGCAATCCATAGATATGAAATATCATCACCATTTTATAAGCAGGATAAAAAAGCAATGGAAGCAAATATAGTAAATATAAATAATGGTTAATTTTGGCTTGTGAAATATGACTATATGATCGCTTGAATTATTGTTCACAAATATTCACTGCCCTTCTCTAGAAAAGGATTGGACTTATCCCTCATTGACATCTATCTTCACCTTCCAATTTGTTTTAGTCCATGAAATGTGAGGGAAGTTAACATGACTCTTCTGAAGTTTTGAGCAAGTGACCTTACTGCTGTAAGCTTCCATTTTTTTTAAAAATTTGATTAGTACTAACTGCATAGGTTTACCGTGAGGATTAAGTTAATTTGTATATTTAAATGTTTAGTACAGTGACAGAAACATGGCAATCCATAGATATGAAATATCATCACCATTTTATAAGCAGGATAAAAAAGCAATGGAAGCAAATATAGTAAATATAAATAATGGTTAATTTTGGCTTGTGAAATATGACTATATGATCGCTTGAATTATTGTTCACAAATATTCACTGCCCTTCTCTAGAAAAGGATTGGACTTATCCCTCATTGACATCTATCTTCACCTTCCAATTTGTTTTAGTCCATGAAATGTGAGGGAAGTTAACATGACTCTTCTGAGCAAAACCTTGAAACATCAGTGTGTGATTCACTCTTTCTCCCTTTTCCTCTACATCAGTGATCATGAACACATGGAGATAGAGTTCCCATCAGCCCAGAGCCTTGAGTCACTATGATGTGTAAAAATTCCTTGCAAATCTGCAATGGACATGTAGCATGAGTGAGAGATAAGACTTTTACACTTAATTCACTGAGACTTTTGCTTTATTTACTATTGTAGCATAACCTAGCTTGTTCTGACAGGTGCTAAGGCATTCATATTACACTTCTGAAAATGTTTAAATTATAATAAATGTGAGAGTGGTGTGTTGTTCCTGAACAAATAACGACTGTCATGAATTGTTTTCCCCCAAGCAAACCTGGTTAAGTAACAGGCCTTGTGAAATCTGAGTTAGGCACGTTGGGTACAAAGAAATATGTTCCATCTCTTTTCTCAATGTGTGAATATTGTGTGTGTGTGTGTGTGTGTGTGTGTGTGTATGTGTTGGGATTGAAGAGGAGTATTTCTGTGCCTGCATGCATGCTAAGTCATTTCTGTTTCAGTTGTGCCCAACTCTGTGATCCTAAGGACTGTAGCCCACCTGCTCCTCTGTCCATAGAATTTTCCAGGCAAGAGTACTGGAGTGGGTTGCCATACCTTCCTCCAGGGGGTCTTCCTGATCCAAGGACTGAATCTATTTCTTTTACATCTCCTGCATTGGCAGGCAGGTTCTTTAACACTAGTGTTACCTGGGAATCAGATATTTCTAAACAAGAGTATTCATAAAAGGAGGCCACAAAATTGGGGAGAAGAGATTGATGAGGTTTTTCTTCAAATCAATCCCTTATCATTTCAAGGTAAATGAAGGCTGTACCCCAAAGCCACCTTAAAGTACTTGACAACAATCCCTGGAGACTGAAAGGACAGCAATCCATGCTTGAATCTTGCCAGAAAACCTCTCAAGGAAGCTGGATAAAATGTTTTGTGTTGCAGAGGAACATAATACAAAAATTATGATGTGGTTTTAGAATTTCAAAAGTTAAGGAAAGTGAGATTTTCAGGTGGGAAAAGTTCATTTCATGGGAGGTGGCAGAACTGTGCTGTGCACTTAGTTGCATCCGACTCTTTATAACCGATGGACTATAGCCTGCCAGGCTCCTCTGTCCATGGGGATTCTTCAGGCAAGAATCCTGGAATGGATTGTCTTGCCCTCCTCCAGGGGATCTTCCCAACCCAGGGATTGAAACCAGGTCTCTCATATTGCAGGCAGATTCTTTACCACCTGAGACACCAGGAAAGCACAAGAGTACTGGAGTGGGTAGCCTATTTCTTCTCCAGGCAATCTTCCCGACACAGGAAACAAACCATTGCAGGCGGATTCTTTACCACCTGAGCTACCAGGGAAGCCCTATAGTCACCTTATAAGACATCAGTACAGACAGGGTCTGCTAGCATGAGGTAACTCTGCAAGTCTTCCAGGAGGCACACTGCACCTGAAAAGCAATGGTGCTGTGGGAGGAGCTGGCTGAAGTGTGTGTGTTAGTGGTTCAATCATGTCTGACTTTTTTTTTTAACCCCATGGAGTGTAGCCCTTCAGACTCCTCTGTCCATGGAATTCTCCAGAAAAGAAGAGTGGGTAAACATTCCCTTCCCCAGGAGATCTTCCCAACCCATGGCTTGAAGGCAGGACTTTCTGCATTGCAGGTAGATTCTTTACCGTCTGAGCCACTAGAGAAATCAGCTGAAATGGGCCCTCCCCAAAGAACAACCCTTAAAAGAGATCAGAATACACCTCTCCACTCCAAAAACCACGCCACTTTGGAATAAAGATTATTTTAATTTGAAAACATTTGAGATTCAACAGATAAAGAAAACAAACAAAAACACCAACCAGCCTTTTCAGAGCTTGTACCACGTGACAAAAAGCAGCACCATCTGGAAAATTGAGCTACCATAAATTCCTCTTCAGGGCAGATCTACTTCCAGAAAGAGAACACAAATAAATCTACCAGAGTTTTATGGCCTTGAGAGAGACAGGAAGATCACTCCAACTTGTATACCTGCGTAGACAAACATTATCACAAACTCTGTAATTTCCTGTTTGATTCTCCTGAAAATTCATTTATCTTTCCAATGGGTCATTTGTTTTCCCATAAGTGCCCTTTCTCCCCTCCCCATTATCTACTAAACCAGATATATTTTAAACCCCAAGCTCTCACCACTCTTGAAGCTACTCATCCCTTAATTTCTCTAGTGAGTGCACATTACACATGTAGATAAATTCTGTTTTCTTTTCTCCTGCTAATCTGTCTCTTGTCCATTTTGTTTGCAGGGTCCCGAACACTGAATTTTGGGCTTTCCTGGTGGCTCAATGGTAATGAATCCACCTGCAATGCAGGACACTCAGATTCAATCCCTGGTTTAGGAAGATCCCCTGGAGAGGGAAATGGATACCCACTCCTGTATTCTTGCCTGGAGAATCCCACGGACAGAGGAGCCTGGTGGGCCACAGTCCATGGGGTTCCAAAAGACTCAGACATGACTGAGCAACTGAAAAACAAGAATAAAATACTGAATTTAGGAGGGTAGAGGAAAACTTTTTTCTCCCCTACATGTTCCAAAGACTAAAGGAGTAGACCTTAGACATCTGCCACCAAGCCCCAGGTCTCAAAGAGTGGGCCTTCCCTTCAAATCATCCCTCATTTCATCCCTATGCCTGACTTCATGGGATGTAACTAGTGAGGGGATGAGAATGGATAAAAGAAAGATGAAAACTGCAATACCTCTTTCTGTCCCTCTGCAAGTCTAAAGAAACTCAGATCACACCTAGGGTAAGAGGGGTGGTTTGGTAGAGTTGGAAATGTAGTTACTGCAGTAATTTTGGAGCGAGGCAAATGCAAATTCAATTTAGGATGTATTATGAAGATAAAGCTGAAAAGTTTCACCAATGGACTGGATGTGGTGGGTGTGTAAGAAACAGAGAACCCAGGCTGGCTCCTAAATTTGAGGCTTGAAGAACTAAGTGCTTAGAGATGATATTTCTGCTAAGATTGGAAGTGAAGAGAAGGATTGGATTTGGGGCAGAAAGGAATTGAAATTTCCATTTGGATATCAATACTTTATGTCTATTATACAACCAAGTGGAGATGTTAATTCACCAGACAGATAACAGAATCTGGAATTTAAGGTGAGGTGAAAGCTAGATGTATTAATTTGGAGACAATCAGCATTTGGTAATATTTAAATCTGTGACATTGAATGAAATTATCTAGAGAGATTTTTTTAATGTTGTTTAGTCACTAAGTCAAGTCTGACTCTTTGCAACCCCATGGACTGTAGCCTGCCAGGTTCCTCTGTCCATGAGACTTTGCAGGCAAGAACACTGGAGTGTGCTGTCATTTCCTTCTCCAGAGTACCCAACCCAGGGATAGGACCTGTGTTTCCTGCATTGGCAGGTGGAGTCACTAGGGAAACCCAGGGAAAATAGAATTAGACAACTATGAGTGTTCAGGAAGCAAGGCTGTCCAGAATGGTTCAGGATACATGAGGCTTTATGTAGAACACACACAGGAGCCTACATAGCCATACAGTAGCCAAGAGAAGGTGTGAGTGAGTCTCAGCATGGTTGCCTTTCTTGTGTACACAGAATACATGAGACAATAAAAGATAATGACTAAGCTTTCAAGGGGCTTCCCTGGTGGCTCAGAGGTTAAAGTATCTTCTTCCAATGCCGGAGACCTGGGTTTGATCCCTGGGTTGGGAAGATCCCCTGGAGAAGGAAATGGCAACCCACTCCAGTATTCTTGCCTGGAGAATCCCATGGATGGAGGAACCTTTGTAGGCTACAGTCCATGGGGTCGCAAAGAGTCGGACACGACTGAGCGACTTCACCTCACCTTACCTAAGCTTTTAAGATGTCAAGTCAGACAGAACTGAGTACTAACTGAAGGCCTGCCACATGCAGGCCAGTTATATTAGGAAAGTGTTCAACCTTTCCAGGTCTGTTTTCCCACCAGCAAAATGAGCATCTTCTCATCCCTGGATCATAGAGTTATGAGAAATAAATGAAAACTGAATATAAAGCACTTAGCACAACACTTGGCACTTCTAGTAAATGCTGAATAAGTGAGTCTTTGGTTATGATATGATGATGACTCTGGTACATTTCTTTACATTTCCCTCAAATGCATTTGCCTTTAAACTCATTTCAGTAGAAGAGAACAATTAAAAATCTTAATAATGAAATGGGATAGGGAAAGGAAATTCACCTTAGCTTAAATATATTTTACAATAGCAAGGAATAAAACTACATTAGAATAAGAGAAGTAAAAATTTAATCACAGAGAGAAGATTTTGTAAGAATAGCATACTCACACCACACAATTTTGGCTACTTCTTTCTTGAAAGTGAGCTTCCCTGGTGGCTCAGATGGTAAACAATCTGCCTGCAATGAAGGAGATGTGGGTTCGATCCCTGGGTCAGGAAGATCCTCTGGAGAAGGGAATGGAAACCAGCTCCAGTATTCTTTCCTGGGAAATCCATGTACAGAGGAGCCTGGCAGGCTACAGTCCATGGGACCACAAAAGAATCAGACACAACTTAGCGACTAAACAACAGAGACAGTGATGCACAGCTGAAGTATTAATGTAAATTAGGATGAAATACAAGAAACTATTTTCCATAGTCATCTATCCAGCTTTCCCCACTTTGCCCTTCACTAGAAGAGGTGATGTAAAACTTTTACCTTCCAGAGAGGTGATCAGAAAGGATCTGGGCAAAGGTCAAGGCCAGGGTGGAAATGGCAGGCAGCTCCTTTTCTGGAAGTAAGAAGTCTAAATCGAGTCCCCACGCTCCTCAGTTGCTAAGCCCAAACTCCCCACATCCAGTTGACAGTAAAGTATGTGCAAATTCCTGCAACTTGTGCTTCTGACTGGTCCCAGTCTATCTCATTCTGCTTCCCTGATAGCTCAGTTGGTAAAGAATCTGTCTGCAATGCAGTAGACCTCGGTTCAACTCCTGGGTGGGGAAGATCCGTTGGAGAAGGGATAGGCTATGCACACCAGTATTCTTGGACTTTCCTTGTGGCTCAGCTGGTAAAGAATCCAGCTGCAATACAGGAGACCTGGGTTCACCCGTGAGTTGGGAAGATCACCCAGAGAAGGGAAAGGCTACCTACTCCTGTATTCTGGCCTGGAGAATTACATGGACTGTATAGTCCATGGGGTAGCAAAGAGTTGGACACGGCTGAGTGACTTTCACTTTCTTTCTATCTTATTTCAGATATATATCTTCATTTTTGTGACTGATGGCAACATTCATACAACTTAGGTGCTGTTGTAGGAAGATACGTGTATGACTTTGCCAGCTCTGATTTAAGGATTGAATAGATAGAGAACAGCTCTGCTCTGTGCTCTGTGAGGCTCCACTAAGGGACCAACTCACTCTGGGGAGGCTACTGCCTGCAGGGAATCAAGCAATTTCAGAGACTCTGAATGCCTTGTGTTCCCATTGCCAAGGGCTGCCTGCTTGGTCAAAATAGACCTTAGTATGAATAAATGAAGAAAAGGTATATATTCTCCAGAGAGTCAGAGTATATAAAGTTTCAGTGGGAAAATACATCTTCCCAGGAGAGTGACCTGGATAGCTTGAGGCAGCATGAACTCCATATATTTAGACAACTCATTGAGATATAGCTAATTTCTAGGAATATGCTCTATAAGCAGCACAGTCTCAGATATTTCAGGTCTAAAATTCTCTTCTTCCTCATTGTTAAATTTTAAAAGCCTCATTTACTCTCTGGAGAGAGGTGAAATATATATGTGTGTATATGTTATATATGTATATTATATAATATATTGATATATATGGAGATGTGGAGATGTGTATATATATATATATATATACACACACACATACATAAACATTGTGCATATATATACGTGTGTGTGTGTATATATATATATATATATATATATATATATCTTCAAAGATCTTCCCATAAATTGGATGCAAGCTCACACCTGGTTTACTTGAGTTTGGATCTGTTGATATTAACCTTCAATGGCTAGACCACTTCTCTGGATATAATTTGCTCAAGGTAATAACTGATTAACATTACCAAAAACTCAATGAAATAATAGTAATACATATTATGATTTTAACATGCTATATTATCATTTATGCATGCTCAGTCATGTCCCACTTTTTGCGACCCCGTGGACTGTAGCCCACCAGGCTCCTCTGTCCATGGGATTTCCTAAGCAAGAATACTGGAGTAAGTAGCCCTTCCGTTTTCCAGGGGATCTTCCTGATGCAGGGATCGAATCCAGGTCTCCTGCATTGCAGAAAGATTCCTTACCATCTAAGCCAATAGTAAATATAATATATAATTTTAAATTTAATTTAAAATGACATAAAAATGAGTACTATAAGTTAAAATATGTATTTTATACCTGCATATATATATAGCATAGATATTAATATAAAAGGTAAAAAAATACATTAATATTTTAATAGAGGTGATAGGTGGTGGGATGGTGATGGTTTGATTTTTTTCTGTATTCCAATATCTTAAAATATTATACAACTTAAGTAAATTGGAAAATAACCTTTTGTTGTTGTTGTTGTTGTTTAGAAACAGCCTAGAGGGGAGTAAAACTTGCAGAAGGGGTATGACTTTTTGCAGATACTTCATGCAGATATTCTCTGAGAATGAAGAGCTCATATTAAAAGACAGAAGAAACCCAGCTCTTAAGGAATATGAAATTCAGTGCCTACTTGTCACTGAGGGCCAGTCTATGGTCACCAGGAAAGCAATGGTCAGCTTTGGAAGCAATATCTCAGGTGACATTCCAAAGCAAACATTTCAATTTTTTTTTTTTTTTGCAAATGCTACCTTGTCAAATTTAAATGAAATCTGTCCTATGAATAGAAATATTCTGTTAAAAAAATACAATCTCACATAAGTTAAAATATAAGATTAGCTTCTCTGACAGTGAGAGTGTGACAAGGTAGTGAAAGAATTTCAATTTTTGGCCTAATCAGCAGTTTCCACAGAGCAGGGAACACTGTCTTCCTGCAACCTTGAGTGCTATCCAGCAATTAACTCAAATTAGTGGAATCTTTGGCCACGAGAGGGAGCCCTCACCCAGTGAGACAAAATCTCAGAAGCGCTAACAAAAAGGCACCAGAAGGCGAAATACAATCTTGATCTCACTTGCTCAGCTTTCTGTGGCGTCAGCATTCCATTTTAGAGTGAATCAGACTTTACTCTGGAGATGTTACATTCCCTCATGTCCAAAAACATGTTACAAGCTTCACTGGCTTGGAACAAACCCAAACACAAGGAAGGAAGTTACCTCTTCAGAAGTTTGCTGCCTCACATCTGAATGCCCCTCTGAGAAAGCTGCACCTCAGTGATTACAAATCTCCCGTAACAGGACAGAAAGGACTGGAGTGCTGCTAAGTGTAAGACACTGGCCAACATCGACATTGAAGCTAAAACATCAAATAGGGAACAGACATTTGCCTAGATGTATCAGAGCTGATGCTAATTTGCCAAAGCAATTTAATAAATGAGAATTGTGTGCTGCTGTTAGCTAAATATATCATTGTTATTGTTCAATCACTCAGTTGTGTTTGACTCTTTGTGGTCACATGGACTGCAGCATGCCAGGCCTCCTTGTTCTTCATTATCTCCCCGACTTTGCTCAAACTCATGCCCATTGAGTCAGTAATACTAATCTAACCATCTCATCCTCTGCCACCCTCTTGTTGCCCTGTCTTTCCCAGCATCAGAGTCTTTTTCAATGAGTCAACTCTTTGCATCAGGTGGCCAAAATATTGGAGCTTCAACTTCAGCATCAGTCCTTCCAATGAATAGTCAGGATTGATTTTCTTTAGGATTGACTGGTTTGATGTCTTTGCAGTCCAAGGGACTCTGAAGAGTCTTCTCCAGCACTACAGTTTGAAAGCATCAATTCTTCATAGACATTACATTATATTTAATTTTTTCCTTGTCTACTGGTAAGAATGGAAAAGAGGGGAAAGGCTATATAGTTTCAGGCTATAGTTATAAGAAACTAAGTCTAGGATTTGCCAAAGAATATTCTATAAGCAAAAAAAGATATTTCCTTCTCATTTATAATTCTTTTAGTGTTTTTTAAGCTGTGAAATTCTCAGCTGTGTATTTTGAGAAAAATCAATCAACCCCTTGGAACCTCAGTTTACTCAACTGTATTTAATCTGTACTCTCAAGAATTCCTCTCAAGGGAATACCTAAATCTTTGGCACAGAACATTTGGAAGCTGTTATCTCTCTCTGCACACTTCCCAATTTAAAGAGGGAATTAAAAAAAAAATGTTTCCTCATTGATCTCTGGTTTAAAATCTACCTGGCAAGTAAATTCTTACTTCTTCCTGACACTTTCTGGTTTCTTTTAATTATTATTTTTGAGTTAACCTATTTCTTCAAACTGCATTCCAGCCACTAAATCTTTTTAAAGAGCCCAGTGATTCTTTTTTTTTAACCATATGGAACAAAAATAAAATAATTTTTGTTCTTGACAAAAGATTGCTGCACCTGCCTAGAATTAAAAAAAAAAAAAAGTATGCCCAGGGACCCCAGGAGTGTGCAGGAAACCATGCCATGACCCCACTTCACCAGCCATCACACCGGCAGCCAGTAGGGCTGGGAGTCAGCCCTGCATACCACTTGCACCCCTTGTAGTCAACCTGCCACAGGAGAAGGGCTCATGAAGCCCACAAGGGGGACCCCACGTATAGCTCTGGTGACCAGCTCTGGAGTGTGCTGATGGGCTACAAGGACAACTGCTACATAAGGCTACCGCCAAGACTGAGAAACAACACTTTACCAGCCATCACACCGGCAGCCAGTAGGGCTGGGAGTCAGCCCTGCATACCACTTGCACCCCTTGTAGTCAACCTGCCACAGGAGAAGGGCTCATGAAGCCCACAAGGGGGACCCCACGTATAGCTCTGGTGACCAGCTCTGGAGTGTGCTGATGGGCCACAAGGACAACTGCTACATAAGGCTACCGCCAAGACTGAGAAACAAACTAGCCTATCAAATACCTAGAAATAAACACAGAGAATTTGGAAAAATGAGGAGAGAAAACGAAGGAACAAGCCAAAACCCCCAGAAGAACTAAGTGAAGTGGAGATAAGCAATTGACTTGATAAAGAGCTGAAGGTAATAACCATAAAAAAGCTCAACAAACTTCGGAGAAGACTGGATATGAAAACAGAGAGAAATTTCATAGAGAGAGAAAATATAAAGAAGAAACAAGCAGAACTGATGAATAATTGAAACATACATCAGAAGGAATCAAGAATGGATTAAATAATACAGAGAAGAGATACCAACCTGAAAGAAAGAAACATGGTAGTGACTCAAGCTAAACAGAAAAAAAAAATTAAAAAGTGAGGGCAGTTTAAGAGATCCCTGGGACAACATCAAATGTACTATCATTCCCACTATAGGAGCCCCAGAAAGAAAAGAGAGAGAAAAGGAAAGGGAACTTATTTGAAGAAATAATGACTGAAAACTTTCCTAACCTGGGAAGTTCCAGGAAGCACAGAGTCCCAAACAAGATTAACCCAAAGGGGTCCACACCATTATAACTGAGAGAGGGGTACAGAAAGGAGGGGACAAAAAAATGCCTACAGCAAACCAACATTGATGTATAGCGGAAACCATCACAACATTTTAAGGTAATTATCCCCCAAGTAAATAAATAAATAAATAGCTACAAGAATAATCCTAAAATATTAACCAATGGGTCACTGAATAAATAAAAAAGGAAATAAAAAAGTATCTGGAGACAAGTAAAAATGGAAATGCAATGATGTATGAGATGCAGCAAAACAGCTTTAAAGAAGAAATTTACATGAATACAAACCTAATTCAGGAAACAAGAAAAGTCTCAAATAAACAGTTTAACTCTATAACTAAAGTGAAATGAAATTTGCTCAGTTGTGTCTGACTGTTTGCGACCCCATGAATCACAGCACACCAGGCCTTCCTGTCCATCACCAACTCCCAGAGTTCACTCAGACTCGCGTCCCTCGAGTCTGTGATGCCATCAGCCATCTCATCCTCGGTCGTCCCCTTCTCCTCCTGCCCCCAACCCTTCCAGTATCAGAGTCTTTTCCAGTGAGTCAACTCTTCGCATGAGGTGGCCAAAGTACTGGGAGTTTCAGCTTTAGCATCATTCCTTCCAAAGAAATCCCAGGGCTCATCTCCTTCAGAATGGACTGGTTGGATCTCCTTGAAGTCCAAGGGATTCTCAAGAGTCTTCTCCAACACCACAGTTCAAAAGCAGCAATTCTTCAGCGCTCAGCCTTCTTCACAGTCCAACTCTCACATCCATACATGACTATTGGGCAAACCATAGCTTTGACTATACGGACTTTAGTTGGCAAAGTAACGTCTCTGCTTTTTTCAATATGCTTTCTAGGTTGGTCATAGCTTTTCTTCCAAGGAGTAAGCATCTTTAAATTTCATAGCTGCAATAACCATCTGCAGTGATTTTGGAGCCCTCCCCCCCAAAAAAAAGTAAAGTCTGACACTGTTTCCACTGTTTCTCCATCTATTTCCCATAGAGT
>SJYC01126649.1:0-64684 GCA_006408675.1 Madoqua kirkii
GGATCGAACCCAGGTTTCCCTCATTGCAGGCAGATGCTTTAACCTCTGAGCCACTATGGAAGCCCAATGGAGTATTACTCACCCATTAAAAGAAAACATTTGAATCAGTTCTAATGAGGTGGATAAAACTGGAGCCTATTATACAGTGAAGTAAGCCAGAAAGAAAAACACCAATACAGTATATTAATGCACATACATGCAATTTAGAAAGACAGTAATGATAACCCTGTATGGGAGCCAGCAAAAGAGACACAGATGTATAGAACAGTCTTTTGGATTCTGTGGGAGAGGGAGATGGTGGGATGATTTGGGAGAATGGCATTGAAACATGTATAATATCACATATGTAATGAATCGCCAGTCCAGCTTTGATGCATGATGCTGGATGCTTGGGGCTGGTGCACTGGGATGACCCAGAGGGATGGTATGGGGAGGAAGGAGGCCGGGGGTTTCAGGATGGGGAACATGTATATACCTGTGGCAGATTCATGTTGATGTATGGCCAAACCAATACATATTGTAAAGTAATTAACCTCTAATTAAAATAAATAAATTTATATTAAAAAATAAAATGTAAAAAAAAGAAAAGATCAATGCATCTAAGAATTGGTTCTTTGAAAAGAAAACAGACAGACCTTTAGCCAGACTCATCAAGAATAAAAGTGGGCCCAAATAAAATCAGAAATGAAAGAGAAGTCACAACCCACACTACAAAAATACAAAGGATCATAAGAGATTACTACAAACAATTATATTCCAATAAAATGGACAACCAGAAGAAATGGATAAATTCCATTTCATACAGTATCCCAAAAATAAATCAGGAAGAAGTAGAGAATATGAACAGACTGATTACAAGTAATGAAATTGGCTTGTAATCTTTATTAGATCTTAAGTCTGATAAGTTTATTATACTTTGCAGTTCCATCTATGTGAGAAAGATTCAAATTCTCACTCCACAAGATCTAGGATTTGATTGTCAATTTTCTTATCTGACAGAAAGTGGTTAATGACACCATCATGTATGCAATGTAAAATTACTTTACAAAGAAGCCTGCCAATGATAATCCATTAGATTCTTTTTAGCTCCAAATGTCTCTGATTCAAATAATGAGTAAGATGTCTACCACCTAGTAAAGAGCCCTGCTGAAAGGTAGTCAGGCAAGGAATATGGAGGGAAGGTTTTCCTTTTGTCTTTTTCTTTTCATCCGCTGAGAGGGAGATGAAGTCAACAGCTGTTGAAACAAACAAGCTTACTTAGTGAGTTGAATAATATCAAACTATTGCTCAAATGAAAAGAGCAGCTGGCTTTTTACCAAGACATCATTGTTACACACACCCTCACATTTGGGATCATTAGAAATTTACATGGGGTGAATAGCACTGGAAAACTATATTTATTTTTCCATAAATCATCAGAAAAATGCTAGCATACTCTCAGTGAGATAGGAGCAAAAAAAGAAAACACACACTCACCCAAGCAGATGTGTACTTTTCATGTGAATGTGAGGGAAACTGCTAGAAATAAATTTAAGCTTCCAGAGACAAAGAAGTGGCAGGCATTCAAAGGAAGATAGATGCTGAGAGGAAAATGGGCAAGTGTAGCAGAGAAAAATATGATCAATTTAAAAGCATAAATTACTTCAAATGTTTTAGATAGGACTAATTATTCCTAGGTCTATTGAGAAGTCTGACCTCAGGATGATAGCATTTCAGAGCTAAGAGTGTCTAAGCACACACTTCCAAATTTTATTAAGTTTACTTTTGTCCGATTAACACTTCAATACAGAAGAATTACAAAGTGTAAATAATAAGAAAAAATCCATAATTCATATTCTAGTAAAAGTTAACTTGTAAATCCTTTTAGTATATCTTCCATATATTTCAACATAGAGGATATCAAACAGTACCTAAAGTTTTGAATTCTATCTTTGTTGTTTAATATTATTTTACAAATTTTTCAATGTCATTTGAAATACTTTATAAACATTGGTAATGAATGTAAAATGTTCCCTTCTATGAATGTTCACAGCTACTAACCATTCCTCAAATATGGGAATTTTATTTTGGATTATTTTGTAACTGTAAAGTTACAAAGTAACAAACACTTTCTTATATTATAAAATTAATAATGTTATTGTGGAAATATGGAGAATAAAGAAAATTATAGCAAATTAAAAACAAATTTTATCTCCATTTCTCTCCTTACTAAGGCAATTACTTGTAACACTTTTTTTCTAGGTACCAGAAATCTTCTATCATCTTTGGCCTTTTTCCAGATCCATCTTCCCTATGATCCATCACATCAGTTCTCTTGGACAAAACTGTACCTTAAATTTAATAAATCATATTTCAAGTTCTTTGAAAACCCCTAAAGGAGATACTTTCTGGTGTTATGTTTAACAGATTTCTGGTGTTGCCTTACAAATTTAGGTACAAAACAGGTTGCCAATTTCTTCATCTGTTGAGCTGGCCTCATATCACCTATTCAATGATAGGTGATTTCCTTTCTATTTTACCCAAATATTTGTGAGGGACCCCTAATGAGTTTCAAACTGCTGTTGGCTTAAGATGAAACATGTATATAGTAGCCTGTTCCATGAAGGACACTGCTCACATTCTGATTGTTATTATTTTATTGTAAAGCTCTTTGTTACCAGGTTTCTTGGGTCAGATTCTCCTCACAATGACGTTGAGATGAGGATTCCAGTGGACGTGATTTATTAAGAAAGTGATTTATTTTATTAAGAAAGTGATTTATTTTATTAAGAAAGAGGAAATCAGGAAAGGGATGGAGGAAGAAGAGGAGCAAAGGGGGAATCGAGCAAGGCTGTGATTTCAGGCAAAATCCAGCTTAAGCTTCATCCAACTGGAGTCCAGGGGCCAGACTTTCAGACAGTACAGTTCAGCTGCTCAGTCATGTCCAACTCTTTGTGGCCCCGTGGACTGCAGCACACCAGGCTTCCTTATCCATCACCAATTCCCAGAGCTTGCTCAAACTCATGCCCATTGAGTTGGTGATTCTCTCCGCCCAACCATCTCATCCTCTAGCATCCCCTTCTCCTGCCTTCAGTCTTTCCCAACATCAGGGTCTTCTCCAGTGAGTCAGGTCTTTGCATCAGGTGGCCAAAGTACCGGAGTTTCAGCTTCAACATCAGACCTTCCAAAGAATATTGAGGATTGATTTCTTTCAGGATGGACTAGTTGGATGTCCTTGCAGTTCAAGGGACTCTCAAGAGTCTTCTCCAACACCACAGTTCAGAAGCATCAATTCTTTGGCACTTAGTTTTCTTTATAGTCCAGCTCTCACATCCCTACATGACTACTGGAAAAACCATAGCTTTGACTAGATGGACTTTTGCTGGCAAAGTAATATCTCTGCTTTCTAATATGCTGTTTAAGTTGCTCATAGCTTTCCTTCTAAGGAGTAAGTGTCTTTTAATTTCATGGCTACAGTCACCATATGCATATGATTTTGAAGCCCCCCAAAATAAAGTCTGTCACTGTTTCCATTGTTTCCCCATTTATTTTCCAGAAATGATGGTACCAGTTGCCATGATCTTAGTTTTTTTAATTTTGAGTTTTAAACCAACTTTTTTACTCTCCTCTTTCACTTTCATCAAGAGGTTCTTTAGTTCTTTGCTTCCTGCCATAAGGGTGGTGCCATCTATGTATTTGAGGTTACTGATATTTCTCCCACAATCTTGATTCCAGCTTGTCCTTCTGATTTCCCTGCCCATCAGAAGAAGACTCAGTTTTCCCCACAGTCAGTCTCTCCCATCAAGAAGTTTCCATAAGCCTCTTATCCTTATTCTTCAGAGGGCAGGCAGAATGAAAACCACAACCACAGAAAATTAATCAAATTGATCACATGGACCACAGCCTTGTATAAGAGTTATGCTGTGTAGGGCCCTCCAAGACATACGGGTCATGGTGGGGAATTCTGACAAAACGTGGTCCACTGGAGAAGGGCATCACAAACCATTTCAGTATTCTTGCCTTCAGGACCACATCAACAGTATTATGAGTTTCAGACATTTGAAACTAAACATCAGCCATTGCTGAACAGCTGCTCTGAGGACCCTAACCTCCCTGATGGCAACTCCTATACCCTCTGTAGAGGGTGCCAAAGGGTCTCAGATGCAGGCCTTCAGAAGCAAAATACAAGGCAGCTGGCAGAGGATTCACAAAAAGAGCAAAGAGGCTCCAGGACATCTGCTGGACCATCAACACCACTCACTGTTCTCATGAGCTGAATGTTTGTTTCCCAACATTCATATGCTGAGACCTCATTCTCAATGTGATGGTATTAGGAGGTGAGGCCTTTGGGAGGTAACTAAGTCATGGGAGGTGAGCCTTCATTTTAATTCTTCATGAGAAGAAAGATGCTTCTCTCCACCATGTAAGGATAAAATGACTATCTATGATCCAGGAAATAGGCTCTCACCAGACATTGAATCCATTGGAACCCTGATCTTAGACTTGACAAATCAATTGATAAATCAGTTTCTGTTGGTTAAGCCACCCAGGCTACACCGCCTTCTTATAGCATTTGTTCCTGATTAATCTGCCTGCCAATGCTGGGAATACAGGAGACGTGGATTTGATCCCTAGGTGGGGAAAGCCCTCTGGAGGAGGGAACAGTAACTCAGTCCAGTATTCCTGCCTGGAGAATCCCTTGGACAGAGAAGCCTGGCAGGCTACAATCCATAAGGTTGCAAAGAGTTGGACATGGCTGATAGCACGCATGCATGCACACAAGACAAATACACATTTCAAAATCCTCACTAAACTGTAGACCTGGGCTTTGTGATTTTATCTATCTCCTATCTAGCAGAAAATTTCATTATTAATGGTATGGCATTTTGAATTTAATCCTGTTGGAAGCGTTCACAAAAATAATTTATTTTTAACTATTTGACAGCTAAGCTAGTTTTGATTCAGAATTCAAAATAGTTAAATATTTTTAAGATGCAGGTCTTTTTTGTGGACGACTTCAGGCAGAGAGAAAGTGTAAAATTTTGGAAACTGTACAACAGAATAGGAAGACTAGAGATTTCTTCAAGAAAATTAGAGATACCAAGGGAACATTTAGGACAGAAATGGTATGGACCTAACAAAAGCAAAAGATATTAAGAAGAGGTGTCAAGAATACATGGAAGAATTGTACAAAAAAGATATTCATGACCAAGATAATCACGATGGTATGATCACTCACCTAGAGCCAGACATCCTGGAATGTGAAGTCAAGTGGGCCTTAGAAAGCATCACTACGAACAAAGCTAGTGGAGGTGATGGAATTCCAGTAATGAGAAACGCTGGGCTGGAAGAAGCACAAGCTGGAATCAAGATTGTTGGGAGAAATATCAACAACCTCAGATATGCAGATGACACCACCCTTATGGCAGAAAGTGAAAAGGAACTAAAAAGCCTCTTAATGAAAGTGAAAGAGGAGGGTGAAAAAGTTGGCTTAAAGCTCAACATTCAGAAAAGGAAGATCATGGCATCTGGTCCCATCACTTCATGGGAAATAGATGGGGAAATAGTTTCAGACTTTATTTTGGGGGGCTCCAAAATCACTGCAGATGGTGACTACAACCATGAAATTAAAAGATGCTTACTCCTTGGAAGAAAAGTTATGACCAACATAGATAGCATATTGTAAAGCAGAGACATTGCTTTTCCAACAAAGGTCCGTCTAGTCAAGGCTATGGTTTTTCCAGTGGTCATGTGTCTATGTGAGAGTTGGACTGTGAAGAAAGCTGAGCACTGAAGAATTGATGCTTTTGAACTGTGGTGTTGGAGAAAACTCTTGAGAGTCCCTTGAACTACAAGGAGATCCAACCAGTCCATTCTAAAGGAGATCAGTCCTAGATGTTTTTTGGAAGGAATGATGCTAAAGCTGAAACTCCAATACTTTGGCCACCTTGTCCAAAGAGTTGACTCATTGGAAAAGTCTCTGATGCTGGGAGGGATTGGCGGCAGGAGGAAAAAATGGTGACAGAAGATGAGATGGCTAGATGGCATCACTGACTTGATGGACGTGAATTTGAGTGAACTCTGGGACATGCTGATGGACAGGGAGGCCTGGTGTGCTGCGATTCATGGGGTCGCAAAGAGTCAAGCATGACTGAGCGACTGAACTTAACTGTAGTAAAACAAGTAGTTAGCACTGAGGTTAAAGCATTATGTCTAATGTTATCTATATGTAAAGGCAGTAATCAGTGTTAAATTGTACTGGGGAAAAATTGATTTTAAAAATGTTAGTTGTTAGCCAGATTAACCATGGAGTTAATTTTACAAATTGTTGGGACTGGGAATTACTACCTTGCAGTTCCTTCTCATTCTAACAGATGGAAAACAAGTCTGAACTTCCACATGTGGATCTGGAGTGTAAACTGCATCAACAAAGGCATCAGTGGAGGTCTAAAAATTCCCATTGGATAGGCTTTTCAGTTACAGCTTAATTGGAAACACTTTTGATCAAAATGAGACATGAGAATAAGGAGAGGTTATCCCAGGAGGCAGAGATGATATGATTTACCCATCAAAACTCAGGCAGAAAAGTAGCAAATTGTTGCACTTTCCCTTAGTGTCTTGCAATATAGGAACAGAAGCATAAACACCTGCTATGTTGAGTCCAGATAGCACAATAGGAGAGAAACCACATATGGTTTTTAAAAACAATTTCCTTTTGGCCTAATTACCATTTCCACTGATAGATAACATGACTGTTTTTTAGGCATACAAAAACCAGCCTCACAAAACAGGTAAAACTATTCAATGTGAGATAAAAAGAGACTAGAATAGTTTTTTTCACACTTCCTGAATTGCAAGAGAATAAAAACTACTTGTCTATAAGCTCAAGCAGAAATATTAGGACAAGAAAAGTAATATCATGCCTCCACTCCATCCCTGTTTTTCACAGTTTTTCTTGGTAGCTGAACTAGAATGTTCAAGTTTCATCAAGAAATCTAACACCAGATAAGAAGTTCATGCAACAACAGCAATTTACATATAATTATTTTGTTTCACCATCTGTTACACATCATGCACTACTACCAAAATAGCTTCAATGCAGTACAATGGCTATTTGTGTAAGGCACCCCAATTAACCCCATGATGTTGCTTTGATGTTCAGAAAACCTATAAAACACCCCTCCTTGGCATCAACACTGAAATAACTTTCTTTAAAAGATCAAATTTTATGCAGTGTACTTACAGTTAATATACTGAAGTTTTTAGATGCACTCATTTCATGCCTATTAAGCACTGTTTTTCTCTAATATGTACTCACATGCTTGATTTTTTTTCTTTCTTTCCTTATACAACACTAGGCAAATAAATGTGAGAAACCAGCTAAAGATAACTATAAATTTGAGAAGAACTTTGTGATATGTGTTTGGCCAACATAGTTCAGGGGAGGATGAGTTGAATGTTCATTAAAGACAGGCAGATTGAGAGACTTAGTGAAAGGATGCGAAGCCTAAGTGATGTCTTATCCTACCATTGGAGGGAATGTGGCACCCTGCATATAGCTAGCTTTCTTTTCACCCAGCAGAAAGGGGTCAGGCTTCAACAGAAAGCACTGGCATGGAGACGTCTCCCTTATGGTAGTGGCTGCTGCTGCTGCTGCTAAGTCGCTTCAGTCGTGTCCGACTCTGTGCGACCCCATAGACGGCAGCCCACCAGGCTCCTCTGTCCCTGGGATTCTCCAGGCAAGAACACTGGAGTGGGTTGCCATTTCCTTCTCCAATGCGTGAAAGTGAAGTCGCTCAGTCGTGTCTGACTCTTAGTGACCCCATGGACTGCAGCCCACCAGGCTCCTCTGTCCATGGGATTTTTCCAGTCAAGAGCGCTGGAGAGGGTGCCATTGCCTTCTCTGACCTTATGGTAGGCAAGTGGCCAAAGAACAAGTGAGCAGCATCAAAGCCCAGGGATGAGCATTGACAAGAAAGTGGCCATTCCAGGGAAGGGCGTGGCTTTCAAATATCTGAAGGCACAACTGGGAGAATGGCAGCATGGGTCTCCTACAAGGCACCGGATTTCCTGGTCCTCCAAATAAAGCAGCAAGTGGCAACTGGAGGATTTTGTGCATGTGTAGCAAAAAGAGTATCTGGAGTACAAACAGCCAAGAGGCTTTATCCAAGTGCCTTGGCAGGAACCTGCAAGAACAGACTTGCAAAGTCCCTTTTTTGCACCATCTGTATGCCTCCAATAATCAGAAATGGGTCTGTAGGAGATGACAAAGAAAATTAGTGTGAAAATCAAGAAAGAGAAAGATCCGGCAGGACAATTTTAATACATATCCAATAAAATAAAACTGCTAGAGAAAAAGAAGGAACTGTGTAATGAGAAAGTATATAAAGAGATTTAAGAGCAACACCAAAAAATTATGAAAAGAGAATATAGAACTCTATTGGAATATATTTGAAAACCTGGAGTAAATGAATGAATTCCTAAAAAGTACCCATTGTTAAGTTATGTGAGAAACTTGGATGGACCAAATCTAATAGAAGAGAGTTGAAAGGTGATTAAAGACATATTATTGGAAAAGGCTCCCCCAAAATATAAAATATTTAGGAATAAATTTAACATAAAACCCACAAGACATATTTATGATTATCAACCTGTCTTTATTTAAAAGTACCTTGGGGAGCTTTAAAATATCCTGATGTTCTCAGACAAATCATAATTTCTAGGTGTGAACCCTATGCAACCACATTTTTTAAAACTTGTAAATAATTCTAGACTGGTATTGAGTTCAAGAGTTACTGGTCTATACAAAGAAAACTATAAACTTGTATTAAAAGATATAAGACAAATCTGAAAGGAACACACAATCTTCTTGATGCGAAAGCTTAATTTCAGAACATTGTTTATTCTTTTGAATTAATATATACATTTAATGAAACTCCAATCAGAAACTCAACAGCTCTTTCCAACTGGAGAAACTAAATTTAGATTTATACTAGAAATGGTACCCCTTACAAAGGAAGAGTCAAGAAAAATAACCATAATGATTTTGTGTGTGTATATTGTGTTAGTTGCTTAGTTATGTCCAACTCTTTGCAACCCCATAGACGTAGCCCAACAGGCCCCTCCGTCCATGAGATTCTCCAGGCAAGAACACTGGAGTAGGCTGCCATTTCCTTCTCCAAAAGGAACTATAGAAAGAAAAAAGTGAAGTCGTTCAGTCGTGTCCGACTCTGCAACCCCATGGACTATAGCCTACCAGGGTCCTCCATCCATGGAATCTTCCAGACAAGAGTACTGGAGTGGGTTGCCATTATGAATATTTATGAAATATTATGAATAATTAATTCATGATTGCATTTATATAAGAGGACAAATAGATCAGTGGCACAGAAAAGAGAATCCAGAAACAGCATCCGATACACATGAAAAGCACCAGAAGATCTATTGGTAAATTCAATTACATAAGAAAATGATGGATTATTTAATAAGCAGTACTGATACAACTGGGAAAGTCCTCTATCTTTTAATGTTTACCAGTAAACTCAAACTTATTTATCATTGTAAATATGCAGAAAATAATAAAGGTATACATTTATATGTAGGCTTTCCAGGAAACTTCATGTTAAAAACAGGCAGGGTGGGACTTCCTTAAACCAAGACTGCTTCTCTTCTCTATTTTTCTCTAACAATCATCTCAGTTCCCGCCCTTCTCCTTCATTCTTTTCAGGCACATAAAACTGGGTTTTCAACAGCATCCCATTTCATTCAGTGATTTAAAAATTCTCATCACTTCCATGTGCTCTTCTACCAGAGACTTTATGCACATAGTAAAAGGTAAATAGAGCCTAGAATGGTCATTCATACACAGCACCATTCCATATATCCTCCCCACACTCTGAAGCATCAAGGAGTGAAGACCACTTAGAGTCTCGAATCTATCAGATGACTCTAGCTTCATCATGACTAGAAGGAAAAATAGTTACTTTACCTTTCATTTTTCCTACTTACAGAAATAGATTTTCTCTTTGATTTTTCAACTGAAAGGAAAGCATTTGGCATCTTAACCTGCTTAATTGGTATAGAATGAATCTGCCTAAAGTAGGAAGTCTCTACAGTAAATTGGCTTCAGCATTTTGGCTAACCCAGTAGAACAGACTATGGGAAATTATACTGACCTTAATTACACAGTGAATTCATACTGGATACCCATACATGCTTTGGGTCTAATTTCTTCTCATATCTAAACACCACAAACATTTTATAATAGTTTAAATGTAGATGATCAGAATTACTTTATTACAGAAAGGTTTTCTTTATCAAACATACCAGAATTTATATACTTAAATAAGTGGAGCCTCTCCAAAATATCCCATGACACTGTCATTGCTGTTACTAAAAATAGGTTTGCTTTTTTTTCTCATAAATTAATTTATAGCTTGTCAAAAATTCTTTGACTCTAAGTGATACTTTGAAACTAAATGTGCAATCTGACTCCAGCCAAAATCATAAAGAGTAAAATCCACTTTTTCATAATAATACATGAAGTACTGAATATACATAGTTATATAGAAAAAAAGTTGGGGACACTCCACAAATAATACTCTTTGTGTGCACCCACATGTACCCATAACAAGGCAATAAGTTCTAGTTTTTTAGGTGTTTCAAATTTATTTTCAGCATAATTCTAAATATTTAGTGTTTCTACTCAAATATCTTATTTATTCTTTTAGACCCATATGGTCCCTTCACTGAACCCAACTCAATCTGCTCAACAATTCTCCAAGGATCTTACTATCTGCGACTTCAAGGTATTTTTTATGTTACAAATAATCCTGGGGCTAAATGACCCTCCTCAAACCCTTTGTTATCAACTATCTAGTATTGCTTTTGAGGCCTGATTCTGGATGCCCCTTCAAGGTGTTCTTTTCTGTAAAATGAAATGTTTTCTCTTGGAGTAGCACTTGCCCAAGAGATAAAATCAAGTGTTGTGTTTCATTACAACAGGTCCTAATCAGCTGAAGTTGATTAACAACTAGGGGCTTTGCTGCTGCTGCTACTGCTGCTAAGTCACTTCAGTCATATCCGACTCTGTGTGACCCCATAGACAGTAGCCCAACAGGCTCCCCTGTCCCTGGGATTCTCCAGGCAAGAACACTGGAGTGGGTTGCCATTTCCTTCTCCAATGCAGGAAAGTGAAAAAGGAAAGTGAAGTCGCTCAGTCATGTCCAACTCTTAGCAACCCCATGGACTGCACCCTAACAGGCTCCTCCATCCACCCTAACAGGCCTCCTCCATTTTCCAGGCAAAAGTACTGGAGTGGGGTGCCACTGCCTTCTCAGATGGGCTTTGAGTGACCCTCAAACAGCTTGCCATAGGAGTATCACCTGGGAATTTGTTTGAAATGCACATTCTCAAGCCCTAGCTCAGACCTGCTGAATCAGAAACTCTGGGGTGGCACCCAGAAGTCTGTTTAAAATAAGCCCTTCAGGTGTTTCTGACCACATACTCAAATTTAACAACCATTTATCTGGGGTATCAATAAACGCCTGTCACATTGACCCTGCCAATCCTTCTTCAGCTAAAGTTAATCTTAAGGAAACCCCACTATTCTAGGTGGAAAATTGGAAAAAGACACAAAGAATGTAACAGGCAAGAACACTGGAGTGGGTTGCCATTTCCTTCTCCAATGCAGGAAAGTGAAAAAGGAAAGTGAAGTCGCTCAGTCATGTCCAACTCTTAGCAACCCCATGGACTGCACCCTAACAGGCTCCTCCATCCACCCTAACAGGCCTCCTCCATTTTCCAGGCAAAAGTACTGGAGTGGGGTGCCACTGCCTTCTCAGATGGGCTTTGAGTGACCCTCAAACAGCTTGCCATAGGAGTATCACCTGGGAATTTGTTTGAAATGCACATTCTCAAGCCCTAGCTCAGACCTGCTGAATCAGAAACTCTGGGGTGGCACCCAGAAGTCTGTTTAAAATAAGCCCTTCAGGTGTTTCTGACCACATACTCAAATTTAACAACCATTTATCTGGGGTATCAATAAACGCCTGTCACATTGACCCTGCCAATCCTTCTTCAGCTAAAGTTAATCTTAAGGAAACCCCACTATTCTAGGTGGAAAATTGGAAAAAGACACAAAGAATGTAGTTGGAATTTTAGGCTCATAGAGGGAGCTGTCTTTTATTAAAACTACAAATATATAGATCTTAAAAGTTCTCATCAAAAGAAAAAACTTCTGTAACTTTGTATAGTGAAAGGTGCTAATTAGACTTATTGTGGTGATAATTTTGTAATATATACAAATATTGAATCATGTTATATACAACATACTTACTCCTTTATCTCATGTTTATTTTCCTACCTTCTCTTATCCTGGCGATATGAGTCCACATACCTCTGTGACTCTTCTGGCTGCCTTCCACAAGGTTACATACGGGTCCTGAAAAGGAAAAACAATCAGCTCTAACTTTCCATCCTTTATTCGTATTTCAGTTTATCTCTCCATAGAAAACCAACTATCGATGCAAAACACACAGTTTCTAGGGAATCTTGCATCATTCAGAGAGTTCTCCATCAAAACCTATTTCTCTTTGCACCTTTTCACTAAAAGTGGGACTTTGTGATAGCTCACATTTTCTGTGACTACTGTAGTCTTTAAACATCCATGAAACAGTCCCTTAACTGTTAGCTCCTTCTAGCAGCAGGAGGCAAGGGTTGATTGGTGGGAAAATGGGCATGGAAGTCAGAAAAGCATGGATTCTGAGTGGGATGCTGATTGGCAAAGTAAGAGAATAATGAATTTTTCTAATCTTTTCTTTGTGCTGCTGCTAAGTCGCTTCAGTCGTTTCTGACTCTGTGCGACCCCACAGACAGCAGTCCACCAGGCTCCGCTGTCCCTGGGATTCTCCAGGCAAGAACACTGGAGTGGGTTGCCATTTCCTTCTCCAATGTATGAAAGTGAAAAGTGAAAGTGAAGTCGCTTCAGTTCAGTTCAGTTCAGTCGCTCAGTTGTGTCTGACTCTGCGATCTCATGAATTGCAGCACGCCAGGCCTCCCTGTTCATCACCATCTCTCAGAGTTCACTCAGACTCACGTCCATTGAGTCCATGATGCCATCCAGCCATTTCATCCTTGGTTGTCCCTTTCTCCTCCTGCCCCCAATCCCTCCCAGCATTAGAGTCTTCCAATGAGTCAGCTCTTCGCATGAGGTGGCCAAAGTACTGGAGTTTCAGCTTTAGCATCATTCCTCTCAAAGAAATCTCAGGGTTGATCTGCAGCCTACCAGGCTCCTCTGTCCATGGGATTTTCCAGGCAAGAGTACTGGAGTGGGTTGCCATTTCTTTGTGCTAGGTCTTCCTAAATCATAAATCCTGTCAGCACATAATAAATGTAAATTTTAATAGCTCTTTGGAGTAGTCTTCACCTTGATTAGAATGTCAGAATCATTTGGAGAATTTTTTTAAATTTCTAGGCACAGTACCCATGTATCAGCAACTCTTTAATTTCCCAGGTGGTTCCAAAGAGTAGTGAACGTGGGAACCACTGTTTTCACTTTCTTAGTTAAGGACTGTTAACAATTGGGTGTCTTTGTTTCTCAATATTCTTGATTTTACAGTCAGCTCCTAAAGGTCAGACCACAATTGGATCAAGAACCACACACAAAGGGAAACTGAAAGATCCCTCAATAGCTCTAAAATCAAAATAAGACAATGATTACAAGATCAATAAGCTTTAATTTTGTCTATTTTCCTTTGTTCACAATGCTTTTTTCTTGGTTCTATCCAGGATACCTATGCTGCCTTAGTGACAAAGTACCCACTACTGTTGAAGAAAACTATGGAACAAATCTGCTAATATTGAAGCTTCAGTGAGCCAAAAGGAGACTGTTCTTCTCTTTGGTGGATGTTTGCATTTCTGAAAGTTATCTGAAGAGGAAAACATCTAGCTCAATGAGCTAAAATGCTAATGACCATAATTCAGGCTAAAGAGATTTCTTTTATCCAAGAGATATTCCCATGATACTCTGTGTGCTGGCTCTGGGAAAGATAGTTCGCAGATTTCCAGACCCAGCATCTCATGAAAAGATACAAAGTAAGGGCTTGGAGCTGATTGATGTTACATTAAAAACTGACAAATATAGACATAATGCAAAAGAATATGTAGCTCATGGCCGGGGACAGAATAGACATTCAACAAACATCCTCACTTTCATTAATGTTTTCCTCCTTTCCCAATTACTGACTTTTTAGAATCCTTGAAAACATTTTACAAATTTTTCAACTATTCAGGAAACTTAAAGCAATGCCTGATTCAGAGGATGGATACGGACTTTACTTTTTGGAATTAGTAGTTTTGCATATGCCAGGGCTTCTCTAGTGGCTCAGATAGTAAATAATCTGCCTACAATGCAAGAGACCCAGGTTCAGTCCCTGGGTCGGGAAGATCCCCTGGAGAAGGAAATGGCAACCCACTCTAGTATGCTTGCCTGAAGAATCCAATGGACAGAGGAGCCTGGTGGGCTACAATCCATGGGGTCCCAAAGAGTCAGACATGACTGAGCAACTAACACTTTCACTTTGTATATGAGATGTAGATCTCTTCAATTTTTGAACAACACTGATGCACATTAGTTAGAAACCTTGCTAAATCACCCCTTCCACTACTTATGGCACTAAAATTCACTGTCTTAGTTAGTTTGAGGACATTTCTAACCCATAAATACTAATAGCTAAGTGTGGCTTTCACATACTTATATCTATGACTTAAAAACAATTTGCAATGCCATACTAAATAAGTTGGAAATAAAAAATTCAAAGCTCAGTAATTTTTCATACATGTTCATCATTTCGATTATCAACTTACTTTTAAAGAGTGTCTGAATAGAAAAGTTACTAAGTACAATGGGATTAAAAGAGATTTTTCACAATTTGCCAAGTTATGCACCACTTATTTTTCAATAAGCATCTTCTTTTATTTTAAATAAGAAGAAAGGAAAGATGCTTCTTCATGCATGCTGTTTCAAATCACTGTTTAAAGACAGACATGAAGAGATGATTATAGAATCACTGCAAAAACGCTCTTCACTGAGGTCACTTCCTCCAGGGGTAAGGTCCAACCTTGTGGTCAATTGTGGTGGGTCAGTAGATCAAGATGGGGGTGTGGCTGGCAATTTAAGTATGAAATTAGATTTCCAGTATAATCAGTCATCTAATTGCACAGCCAAATGTATTCTGCATTTGCACATTTAATTAATTATGTCTTAATTGAAAGCATTCTACTCATAATGATTTGTTCTAATTTTCTTTTAAATCAAATTACCAAGGGAAAAATTTAGTTTGGGAATTCATTTATAGAAGAGTTTATATATGCATATATTATAAAAATAATGAATTTTCAAAATGTTTCTTAAAAGGAAAAGTCTTTCAGTTTCTTTATAGGTGCAAAGGAAAACATTAAAGACAATCCAGATAAATTGATTTCATTTGAAGGAGCATCTAACCTTGAAGATGGAAAGAATATTCCTTTTACTGTTTTAGATGTGCCCATTATAATATTGGTCTAATTAGTCTTTTGGCTACAACTAAGATTCCTGGGTCAGTGCAAATGGCCTTGTTTATTTAGAAGGGAAATCCTCTGGAAAAGTGTCTCATTAGTCTGGGGTTTCAGGCATGCACAGTCTGGTCTACAAATAAAACAGTCATTTAAATGGCCTTTATGAAAATTGTGCCTCATAGGGCACTTCTGCATGAAATGAGGTCTTTATTTCCACATCTAAGCAGTTCCAGAAAACCAGAAAAGGTTGATTTTATATATTTAGACATGCTACATTTGATAAATCCTAATATTCAGATATTAACAGTTGGGTAGGTTCTTGCACTTACTGTGATTTTAGTTTTAAAGCCATCTATTAACTTGGTATTACAGAAGAAATGTGAGAAAATGCAGAAAAAGAGTGTTTCCAGTTATGTTTTTTGCATTTAATTGGAAAGAAGTCAGACTAAGCTTTTAAAATAAATGCCATATAATGTCACACAAACTATGTCCTATGGGATGCTCAAAGAAGTCAGTTTGTGATTCATTTGAGAGACATAGGTCTGAAATTACAGACTTGTACATACAACAGTTTAGCTTAGGCATTTAATTTAGCATCCATTAAAGCTTCTCTTCCATACTGATCCTTGCCCTGAACAAGATGTCATTTCATAAACCTAATTAAACATGGTACTTGCTGTGGCTTAAATACCAAGACAGATTTAATGTATTGTCTAATTTCACAGATCAGCAGTGTTTCTCTCCCTGTGTCACTTGTCCATGACAGTAACATAAGTGAACAGTCTGTGTCAGTGGATGTGCCAGAATTAAAATAGTAAAAATAGGGCTGTCCTGAAGGTAAGACCAGTTGGGAGTTTCTCCTCCAACATGTCACAGAGTTGTTGGATATAATATGAAATTAATACTCAAAACACATAGATTTTGGCCTTTTTGAAATAAGGCAGAATGGCTCCTGGAAGACAAAAAGTCTCTCTTCAAATTGTTGAATTAAAATGCTTAATTAATGAATAAACTGGTAATATTTTCATCAACAGCTACTTTTCCAATGTGGTACATTTTCCTGATTAGAAGAGGCTTCCATTTTATTTGCTTAAATAGAGAGAAGTCAACAGAACTGTTTCATTCTTATCTCACACTGCCTCACCCCTTCTCTTCTCCATCCAGGTCTTACCCATCATAATGTTGATACGAACTATGTCAGGTAATGTTGATTGTCTAGTCAATAACCACAAGCCCTTAGTTTATAATAATCATATTGTGTGCACATTGCAATAATTTTACAGAATTTGGATTCCTCTCCCAACCTGAGGGGATGAACCATGATTGGTCTAAGCCATTACTGTTGTGGTATATTGTCTTCAGTTCAGTCCAGTTGCTCAGTTGTATCCGACTCTTTGTGATCCCATGAATCACAGCACACCAGGCCTCCCTGTCCATCACCAGCTCCTGGAGGAGTCCACTCAAACTCATGTCCATCAAGTCGGTGATGCCATCCAGCCATCTCATCCTCTGTCATCCTCATTTCCTCCTGTCCCCAATCCTGCCCAGTATCAGAGTCTTTTCCAATGAGTCAACTCTTTGCATGAGGTGGCCAAAGTATTGGAGTTTCAGCTTTAGCATCATTCCTTCCAAAGAACACCCAGGACTGATTTCCTTTAGGATGGACTGGTTGGATCTCCTTGAAGTCCAAGAGACTCTCAAGAGTCTTCTCCAACACCACAGTTCAAAAGCATTAATTTTTCGGTACTCAGCTTTCTTCACAGTCCAACCCTCACATCCATACGTGACCACTGGAAAAACCATAGCCTTGACTACATGCACCTTTGTTGGCAAAGTAATGTCTCTGCTTTTCAATACGGTATCTAGGTTGGTCCTTTTCTTCCAAGGAGCAAGCGTCTTTTAATTTCATGGCTGCAATAACCATCTGCAGTGATTCTGGAGCCCCCCAAAATAAAGTCTGACACTGTTTTCATGTTTCCCCATTTATTTCCCATGAAGTGATGGCACTGGATGCCATGATCTTCGTTTTCTGAATGTTGAATTTTAAGCCAACTTTATCACTCTCCTCTTTCACTTTCATCAAGAGGCTTTTTAGTTCTTCTTCACTTTCTGCCATAAGGGTGATGTCATCTGTATATCTGAGGTTATTGATATTTATCCTGGCAATCTTGATTCCAGCTTGTGCTTCTTCCAGCCCAGAGTTTCTCATGATGTACTCTGCATAGAAGTTAAATAAGCAGGGTGACAATATACAACCTTGACGTACTCCTTTCTTATTTGGAACCAGTGTGTTTTTCTATGTCCAGTTCTAATTGTTGCTTCCTGACCTGCATATAGGTTTCTCAAGAAGCAAGTCAGGTAGTCTGGTATTCCTATCTCTTTCAGAATTTTCCACAGTTTATTGTGATCCACACAGTCAAAGGCTTCGGCATAGTCAATAAGACATAGTATATTGTCTTATTTGTTCATAATTATATGTTTCCTCTCTACATTGTTCATATAGACATTGCCTATATGGGGATGGAACTCATGACCTTGGCATTATTAGCACCATTAGCATTATTAGAACCAACTGAGCTAACGCCAGGTTCTTGGGTTTCCTGGGTGTGGATGTCCCAGGTGGTGCTAGTGGTAAAGAGTCCACCAGTCAATGCAGGAGACCTAAGAGACATAGGTTTGATTCCTGAGTTAGGAAGATCCCCTGGGGAAGGGCATGACCACCCATTTCAGTTCTTGCCTGGAGAATCCCCATGGATAGAGGAGCCTGGAGGGCTGTACTCCCCAGGTTGTAAAGAATTGGACACAAATGAGCACACATCATCATCTAGAAGTGAGATAGTGCCTATTTTAAGCAAAACTTTTAAGAAGCATCATGTATTTCCTTGCACTGAATTATAAAAATCATATATCCTAAGTAGTCTCTGTACATTAACCCGGGTTCAGGATTGAAAGATACATGAAATGCACTTGAACCTCACCCACAGTCTGATGTAGACTGCTTCAACTAAGCCATAAACTCAAAATCAGGAAATAGAAAATATGTTTCTTGACATCTTAGTGTGTTCTTTTATTTGCGTTATTGGAGCAAAAATGAATATAAATGTTGATTTAATTTCTCCTTTTCTTTTGTGAAGGAATGAAAAGCAAGCATACTAAAGACAGCAGTGTAGAAAGACAGAGAAAAAACCTGAGTGTTTGATAACATTGTTGAAATGTTGCAGAAAATGTGGTATTTGCCATTTGAGAGGTCTTGTTGCATAGAAACATGGGAAGACTTGATTTCTTATGCCACTATTAAGAAATTCTCTTTTACTCTTCTATTACTTGCAAACAAATCACCAACTTCTGTTACTAGCAACCAAATCACCCAAATAATGTTATACATTTCTAACAATACACTAAGAATACAGACCACATGCATACAGAAATTTTTAACTAAAGTAACATAGTACATAAATTGTACTATATTTCATTTAAAAGTGCAAAATTATATTCCTATTACCATGGTACCTATATACTGTAAGATCAACATCTTTCATTTTTAAAGTAGCTACTTAGTATTCTATGCATGAATATTCTATAGCTTTGTATTGATTCGTAAGATAGAAGATCAACCTCAGTGAATCATCTTAAAATAAGTTTTTAAATGTATAAAAAGTTTTTAAAAGTTAAGAAAAAATTAAATGACATGGAAATTAAACCCATAAATCACATATCCACCTAAAGGAGTCACCAAGGGATAGAACCGGAAAAATAAGGAGAAGGAAACACTCAAAAAAATAATAGAAAAAAAAATTTAATAGGTATAACAATAAAGAAACATGTCCTATTATAATAAAGAAACACTACCCACTCAGTGCTAAATTAAATGACCCTAAAGCAGGTATGCCTTTTGAGTACGTGTATGTGCACATACCTGTGTATGTATACATATAACATTTTAAAAGTTGCTTTTTTAATCAACATATTACATATGTACATATAATGATAAATTTTAAGCTTGATTAATTTTTACAAAGTGAGTACAGCCATTTAACTATCTGTCAAGTCAGGAAATAACATTTAACCTGCAACTCTTACCCTGTTGCATGTTTCTTGTTCACTCAGTTATCAGTCCTTTTTTCTTTTCCAGAGGCAACTGCTGTTCTGATTTCTTACACAAAAGATTAATTTTGCCTGGATACTCAACTTTATATAAATGAAATTATCTATCTATCCATGTATGTATATGTGCACATATATATACATATTATATATATACATCAAGGTGTATATATATTTATATGTATTATATAGTCTCAAGGCAAGAATACTGGAATAAGTTGCCATACCATCTTCAAGGTATGTGTGTACATATATATATATATAGTACATCAAGGTGTGTCTATATTTATAATATAATATTTATAATATAATATATATACACACACCTTGATGATGTGTGTATATATACACACACACACAGATACACACACACACACACACACACACACACCTTGAAGGTGGTATGGCAACTCGTTCCAGTATTCTTGCCTTGAGAATTTCATGGATAGAGAAGCCTAGTAGGCTATATAGTCCATGGGGTCACAAAGAGCTGGACATGACTGAAGTGACTTCGCATGCATGCATACATCTATTTTTTTCTTTTAGATATCTTCACTTACTTAGTAGATTATTTTTGATATTCATCTATGCTGTTTTACATAACAGTAGAGATGGAAGTGGCAACCCATTCCAGTGTTCTTGCCTGGAGAATCCCAGGGACAGGGAAGCCTGGTGGGCTGCCGTCTATGGGATCGCACAGAGTCGGACACGACAGAAGTGACTTAGCAGTTAGCAGTGCATATTTATTTATTGTTCTGTAGTATTTCATGTGCAAGCCAACAATTTATTGTTTTTCTTTCTAATGGCTATTTGTAGTGCTTTCAGTTTTTGGTTATTATAAATATTATGCTTTAAATATTCCAATCTATTTTTATGTGATAATATGAATGGATTTCCAGTTAAACAGCAGGAACTCTGTCTTTATCTCTAGGGAAGCTGGATATCTGGATTTTCAACTCTTGGCCAAGATAACAGCAATGAGATTTAAAATGTGCAATTTAAAGTCAGTAACCATCTTCTAGTGACCTTCAGGGTGAGGTATTTTTGTTTATTTGCTTTTGGTTTGGTTTCACTACTGGTTTATAATTAGTCTAATTGGTCTGACAACCTACCTTGATTACACAGTCAAGGAGTTATAAAAGGCTGGCTCAATGTTTCTCCTGTTTGTTCTCTAGAAGGCAGGATTCCTAGGACACATCTCGGTTGTTCAAGCTGGAAATAGAGTGCAATCTGTGTGAGTCAATAAGGACAGCCCTGTAAAGCTTGCTTGCAGGATGTCTTTCAGGCCCTCAGTATATTACATCCTTTGCATTTAAACGAACACCTTATATGAGTAGGTTCTGCGGAATGTGATGGTTCCTAATGTACACATATACTGAGTTTTAGAAGCTAAAGCTTAGGTTTCCAAATGTTGTGCTAGCTTATGCTCCTATCAATGTGTTAATATTCCAGTTTCTCCACATTCTTGTTATTACTTGGTATAGTCTCTCTCTCGCTATTTCTGTCTCTCTCCCTTTTTTATTATCTAGTTGTAGCTCTTAAAAAATTTTTTTTAATTTAGAAATAATTTCAAACCTAAACAAAAGTGGAAAGTAAAATATAAGAAAACTTTTCTTCAACCATCTGACAGTACACTGCTGACCTGAAGCACAATACCCCTAAACAATTACTTTGGGTATATTTCTTATTAAATGTTGTGCTAGCTTATGCTCCTATCAATGTGTTAATATTCCAGTTTCTCCACATTCTTGTTATTACTTGGTATAGTCTCTCTCTCGCTATTTCTGTCTCTCTCCCTTTTTTATTATCTAGTTGTAGCTCTTAAAAAAATTTTTTTAATTTAGAAATAATTTCAAACCTAAACAAAAGTGGAAAGTAAAATATAAGAAAACTTTTCTTCAACCATCTGACAGTACACTGCTGACCTGAAGCACAATACCCCTAAACAATTACTTTGGGGTATATTTCTTATAGGACAGGGAAGCCTGGTGTGCTGCAGTCCATAGGGTCACAAAGAGTTGGACACAACTTAGTAACTGAACAACAACAACAATATTTCTTACAAAAAAGATTTCTCCTATGCACAACGAATTATCAGCATCAGCTGTATTGCCACTGCTGCTGCTGCTGCTAAGTCACTTCAGTCATGTCCGACTCTGAGTGACCCCATAGATGGCAGCCCACCAGGCTCCCCCGTCCTTGGGATTCTCCAGGCAAGAACACTGGAGTGGGTTGCCATTTCCTTCTCCAATGCATGAAAGTGAAAAGTGAAAGCGAAGTCACTCAGTCCTGTCTGACTCTTCGCGACCCCATGGACTGCAGCCTACCAGGCTCCTCTGTCCATGAGATTTTCCAGGCAAGAGTACTGGAGTGGGGTGCTGTTACCTTCTCCTAATACCCTGCTATTACCTAATCCTCAGTCTCCGGCATTCTACACTAAGCTACCCCTATATACAGGGACTTCCCTGGTGGCTCATCAGTGAAGAATCCACCTGCCATGCAGGAGATGTGGGTTGTATCCTTGAGTTGGGAAGATCCTCTGGAGAAGGAAACGGCAACCCATTACTGCTTGGGAAATCCCATGGACAGAGAATTCTGGTGGACTACAGTTGGGTCACAGAAAAACCGACACAACCTGGTGACTAAACAATGAATGGAAACCCCTTTACACTCACCCTTCTCACTCTGCTGTGACTCCACAGTCCCTCAGCCGTCACACTCAGGCTCCGGTCTGGAGGTTGCAGTGTCGTGTTATAATGCTCTTTTCTTCCTTCCTGAGCTAACCTAATGTGGGTGCCAGCCTGCTCCAACTTTGACACTCTCCACCAAGCCACACCTCTGGTAATACCTTTTCCATCTTGCCGGATTCTAGCATCCCTCGCTGGCTTGCCTCCACTTCTCCACTGACCCCTTCTTTCTCTCCTTCCTTGGCTCCAATAGCTGACATTAGGTATAGCCCTCCAATACAGATGCCCTCCTCACTCTGCCTGGACTCTGAAATCCTACATTGAACTTCTTCCACAGGGACACTTTTTTATTCCCCTTTTTCTTCTGAACTTCCACTCTGTGCCACTGCCCTGAATGGGGCTCTTCTCTCACTAGCCCCTTGAACAGAAAAAGCAAATGCTAGAAAATACTTCTATCTGGATGGTCTCCTTCCCTGCTTGGACTGACACTGCATAGAGGGTCACCTACATGCACTGAAGCCCTTACTGAGCTCTGGCTTCAACCCACACAGGGCATCCTGCATGTGCAGACACCACGCATTCCTTATTCTGTCCCACCTAATGATTTTAGGACTGAATTATACAAGAAAGGAAGGGGAAAAAAAGGAAGGAAAGAAAGGCAATGGGGACGGGGAAGAGGAAGAGAGAAGGTTCCTTTTGGTTTTTACTTTATGACTTCCTCATTAGTCATTAGGTCAAGCACATACTCTGAGTTTATTGACCAGCTGGTATCCCATTCAGCGCAGTGCCTCTTAAAGGTCTCTTGCCCAACTGTCAAGCATTTTTTTTATTGATCTGTAGGAATTCTTTATATATTCTGATATGAGACTTTTATAGCTGCATATATTGTATATATCTTCTTTCAATATGTGACTTGGCTTTTCAGGTACCTGCTGCTACTGCTAAGTCGCTCAGTCGTGTCCGACTCTGTGCGACCCCAGAGACGACAGCCCACCAGGCTCCCCCGTCCCTGGGATTCTCCAGACAAGAACACTGGAGTGAGTTGCCATTTCCTTCTCCATCAGGCACCTAATTGAATATATTTTTGAAAAGAGGCACTGAATTTTAATGTAGTCCAAATTATAACTTTACATTTGCTGTGTAATAGTGCATTCCTTTGTTGTTTTTATTTGTTTTGTTTTAAAAATCTTAGATCAAAATCATAAGGATATTATCACATATTACATTCTAAAATACTATTTCCCATTTCATATTTAGATCTAGAAATCACCACAAATTAACTATCTCATATGAGACACCAGTCAATTTTCTTTTTTTCCTCCACATACGATTATTTCACCCAACGCTACTTTTCAATAAACAAAGCTTCATTTTCCAATGCTTTACAATGTCATCTTTGTTATAAATCACATATCTATGTTTGTGTTGATTCCTTTCTGTCTCTTAATTCTGTCCCTTTGGATATTTTCCTATTGTCTAATATCACATTATGTTTATTTCCAGAGCTTTTTATGAGGGAAAGAGGGATTAAACTTTAATTTTGAACTAACTTTAGACTTATAGAAAAATTGTGGGAAATTCCATATACCCTAAAGTTTCTGTATACCCCACACTAAACTTTCCTGAATGTTTTTCTTTTTCATCTTATATAACCATAGAACAATCATCAAAACTAGGAAACCAGCACTGGTAAAATATTATTGACCTTAATTTCATGTGTTTCTCCAGATATAGAGAACAGACATACGGATGTGGGGTGGGGGTTGGGGGGATGGGATGAGGGAGAGGGTGAGATGTAAGGAGAGAGTAAAATGGAGATTTACAATACCATATGCAAAATAGATAGCCAATGGGAATTTGCTGTATGACTCGGGGAACTCAAACAGGGGCTCTGTGACAATCTAGAAAGGTAGTGGGTGGGAGTGGGTGGGAGAGAGGTTGGGGAGGGAGGGAACATGGGAACATAGGTGTACTTATGGCTGATTCTTATTGATGTATGACAGAAAACCACTAAATTGTATAATTAACCTTCAACAAAAAATAAATAAAATGGAAAAAAATTTCATCTGTTTTTCTAACATCCTTTCTATATTCCAGGATTCCACAGAGGACCTCACTTTGCAAATAGTTGTCATGTCTTCTTAGTCTCCTCTAATCTATGACCTCCTTCATCTTTATTCATTTTTTAGAATCTTGCCAACTTGAAGAGGACTAGTTAGTTGTTTTGTAGGCTGTGCCTCAGATTTTGGTTTGTCTAATGTTCCCTCATGATTGGATTGAGGATATGAATTTTGAGCAAGAATAACAAGAAGTGATGTTCCTTTCTCAGTACATCATAGTAGGTATAAAGTGATAGTGGTGGTTTGTCTTTTTATTGATGGCATTTACCTTCATCATTTCCTTGACTAAGAATGTATCTGCTAGATTTCTCTATGTTTAAAGAGGCTATCTTCCCCCATTAATATATTGAGATAATTTGATATGGTGCAAATGTCCTTTTACCTCAAACTTTTCCCACTAATTTGTGCATTCATTGGTGGATCTTATCACTCATAATTATTTTTTACAGGTTGCCTAATGGGGATTTTTCCACCTTCCTCTTTCTCTCTACATATATTTAGAATTTTTCTTAAGCAATAGCTGTCTTACTACTCTCTCCATTTATATATTCAATTATTTATATGAGTAGAGACTCAAATATTTATTCTAGTCTATGGAACAAAATCCAATAATATCATTATTTATTGTATTGCTCAAATTGCTTGAGGTTTAGCCTTTAGGTGCCTCTTCAGGGAGTCTGCTATGTTCTTTCAATAAGTGCCCATCTTTTTCTTGTATTTTTTTATTTACTTATCTTTAGAGCTTCCTTATTTTCTAGGACCATGAGATGTTCCGGGCTCATCTTATATTTTCCCTACCTGTCCAGGAATTACCATTTTTTGAATAAGCACTGATACCCTGCATTGGAAAATGGTGTTTAGATACCAAGGTCTACTGCTAGATGTTCTACTGAAGTGCCATCGCTTTTAGTTCTCTCACTGGCGATATCTACATACACACACTTTCCAAGGCATACTGCAAGACTAAAACGATGAAACTTTCTTTGCAGAGGAGCTGACCATCTCCTCACACTCTCCTCCTTGAAATCCTAACAGGATTTCAGGTCCAGTAAAAGATCCAACTTTTACAATATAAATTTGGGGACCTTCTCATACTTGGAACTGTAAATATATACCTCTAAAATTAACTCAGGAAACTTTTACAAGGAGACCATCATTGCATGTAGTCCCTTCTTTCTTGAGGAGATAAGTTATTCTTGCTTCTTCTTTGTTAAATAAATTATGTGTGACTCTGTCCAGACTTTTTTGTCACTTTTTCTGCTACCTTACAATCATGGAAATCTGATAATGCTTACTTAGTAGCATGTTCTCTCTTTTATACTGGTTCAGAGGGGTCTTTTGTTGGCAGAACTGTTTATCTCCTTCAAATACACATACATACACCTGTGTTTCTGAATCTTTGCTTTAAAGAGATGGATGATGACTCTAGAAAGCTAAACACTGGTGGAAAGGCACTAGGAAAAGAAGAATATAGGAAAAGAAGAATACAGAAGAAAACAGATTTATAGATTTGGTGGCAAAAATGGAGGAGCTTTTCATGTGAGGCACCAATTATTTCTAAAAAGTAGAAAATAAATCATTCATGGAAAGTAACAATAAAACTGGAAGAAGTGAAGGTTATAAAATTATAATAGTTATTATACATAATGTGAAATAGAGTTTACTTCTAAAACACAGAGTATGCATGGTTGGTGAGCAGTCTTTTGAATGAGTTCACATTGATAACACAACATAACCTATTTTTACATAACAAATCACCCCAAAGCAGGCTGTGCTCTGACGCTTGTCAGCTCTCTCCTGTATACCGTGGCCCATGGTTCACGCTCTGGCTGCACCTTACATTCACCCAGGCATCTTTGAAGAAATGCCAATCGCTGGGCCCCACTGCCAGAGATTCTGCTGTATAGTCAGTCCCCTACATACGAACGAGTTCCATTCCAAGAGTGCACTCAAGCCTAATTTGTTCATAACTCCAACAAAATTAGCCTTGGTACACAGCTAACACAATCGGCAACAGGTAATAGGTTTATAATACTTTTCACACAAATAAAACATACCAAAAAAACTCAAAAAAATGAAGAAAGCAGTTTCATCTTACATTACAGTACCTTGAAAAAGCATAGTAGTGCAGTACAACAACTGGCCTACAAGGGGTGGCATTGAGTGAACAGGCAAGAAGAGTTCCTGGCTGGAAGAGGGAGAGGAGGTAGGAGACGGTAGAACTGAAAGGTTGTCAGCAATAGGAAATGGAGGAGAAGCTGCAGTTTCACTCATGCCTGACCTTGATGGAACTCACATTCACATCTTTGAAATTTCACAACTTGAAGAGCTGTATGTAGGAGACTTAGTATAATTGTCCTGGAGTATGATATCAGGCTGCAGAGTTTCAGAGCTCCCTAAGTGATTCTAAAACACTCTGAAGTTTCCTAATAACAATGTCCTCTCACTTTTTTTCCAACAGGGACTATAGCTATTCATCACCTTTGAGTTTTTGAAAGGCAACATCCCTGCATATTGGTTTGTAGAATCAGAACAAAAAGTTGTATGACTACACAGCTCTCGGGGTCCAGAAGTTTCTAAGGGATACATAGCAGATACAGACTTTCAGAATGAAAAAGTGTTTTTTTTTTTTTTTTTTTCATTCACTCAGTAGATAGTAACAGTCTGCTGTATGTTATGCCAAGGAAGGAAATAAGAAGTTACAAGACAATATAACCAGGGCAATGGTTTAGTGACCATAAGAGTATACTGTAGAAACATCTAGACAAACTAGAGAGTAGGAGGAGAAAGGGATGAGGAAGCACTGTAGGCAGTAAAGAACCCAAGGTTCTAAACTGGCTTCCTGAGTCCAGACTTCTTGAACTGTAGAATTGGAGTACCACAGGGGATGTTAGTGATCCCAGTCTAATTACCCACTTTTACAGATTAAGAAACAGAAATCCAGCAGTCGTAGAGCTGAAGTGAGTTGTATAGGTCTCAACAAGTCAGTGGCAGTGCCAGGATTAAATTAGAATCTACTTCATTGGCTACAAGCCCAGTGATACTCCTCCAATAAGTGTGGTTCTAGGATCCTGTGAGCACAAGAGAAGGTAAAGCAGCGATAGAGCTGCTGGCGGCCACTGAGACCTGAACCTGCCTCGTATATCCCAGGCACATGGTACAGCTTTGGAAAAGTACAGGAGAAGGAACAAGAGTAAGTAAGATCAGAAAAGGAGGACTTTGGAACCTTGTGTCAGAGACAAGTGGAGAGGTATTTGGGGGCATAGCAGGCAATGAAGACCTAAGATGGTAGATGAGGCCTCACCTAGATAAATTCACAACAGGTCTTAAAAATAAAACCCAGTTCATACGGAGTCAAGTGAAGAGAGCATTTCTCAATTTTCTGTGTTTACATTTGCTTAAAAACTGACCATATCAGGCAAAAACATCATCTAATGGGGCCATTCTAGAGTTTCTAGTTCTTTTTACTTACCGACCACAGAGGGCTAACACAGAGGAACTCTCTCCATTCAGTTAGATAGCTTTGGATTCCCCAGTTTCCACATCTGTAATTATGACTCAGGAAACTTCTTTGCTTGGACAAAGACGAAGAAACATTAAAACATAAAACATGTCCCAAGTGTCCACTAGTTCACCCAGTAAGTAATTTCTTCACTACACACCAGGGGTCAGTATTGGCTTATTAATTTACATGAACTATTAATTTTTATTTTCTCAGTTTAATAGCAATGGGAAACAAAATAGGAATGACATTGTTAAGTTGGAACTTTGGTATTAAAAAAAGTCCTTTAAGCAAGCATCATCTGGGTGAATTTGCACAGATCATGAATGACTTAAGAAAAAGAAAAAAGGGACAAGAGAAAGCCAGGCAACAAAAGTGGCCTTTGTTCTTAAGGAAAGCATTCAAAACTCATTCCAGGCATATTAATAAAGAATCTTTCAATGATAGTTACCCTTATGCGTGAGAAATGTTCATAACTAATAATATTAACTTACATGTTTAAAAGCTATTGGAAAGATAACCACAGTGTCTAAACACTTAACTGTCTACTGTTTAGGGCCCAGGAAGTAAGAATCTTATTTAACTCGACAGATGTACAATTCATTCTATCCCTTGAATAACATATCGGTTTAAGATGGCAAAAGTTATAGATAATTTGAACAAATAAAACAGGGGTCCAGCAGTATACTAATGATTGTGGTACTCAAAGAATTTAAAAGATTTAATGGAAAGAAGAAAAGACAGATCTGAGAGTGGTCTACAGAGATCTTAAAGGCTTTCACTTTTCTAAAGTGAAAATAGATTTGTGTTATGTTGCTTCAGTCAGCAAGGGGTGGGATGATAGAGATTACAACTCCACATGAGCTAAAATTTTTAAAAAACTATAGCTGTTCCAATACTTTTGCGCAGGGTACCATAGGAACAGTTCCAGCATAGTCTATCAGAATAAATTAGATGCTAAAATCTTTGCATTTTTAAGGTTATATGAGTATATGACTGTATATGATTGCAATGCCAAAGAGTAAACATTCTTGCAGATTCCACAAATTCTAAGCCTCCCACCAGGCATATATATTCTATTACGTGCTACCTGCTTTAAAACATCTCCCTTAATCCTCCAGAACACAGTAAATACTCCTCCAGGACACCATACTTACTTCTCATATTTTAACCATATATTGCTTTTTGTCATCTTTTGGAAGCTATTATACAGTTCTGTATTATTCAGCTTTAGGTTTCTATATGTTAGGTATGAAATAGGTTCCTCTGTTAATTTCATCCTCTATAATACTTGCTAGAATACAATGGAGTTGGTAGAATCTCAGATAATATTTGTGGAGTGAATAGATTTCTTTATCTACGAAGTAACAAATAAACACACCTACTTTCCCTGCCTCTCCCATTTTCCCTGCCTCTTCATGTGGTTTTGAGGGTCAAATGAGATAAAGTATCTAAAAGCACTTTGAAAAGTATAAACTGTTACACAAATACAAGGCATTATTATTTCAGAGGTTTTCTCAGTTAAAACCTTCCTTGTCAGGTTGAACATAATGGCAATGGAGGAACAGTTTTTAAAAAACTCAGTCTGAAAAGGAACTTGTCCCTTCTGGGTGCAAATTATAAGACTCCTGCAAAAAACTGTTTGTGTGTATTTTTTGTTTGTTTCTAAATAGCATAATGAGCTATGGTCTTTCAGGGAGAATGTTGCTCTGATAGAAGTAATTCACAATGTAGAAAATTGCCCTTGTGTACTTTCAGGAAGGAATTGCAAACAAATGAGCTATTTTGTTTTCTCAAGCAAAGGGACTTCCCGGGCATGGGTGGCAGCTGTTCAAGTCCATCTGGTCAAGAATTCACTAAGATCATAATGTGAAAGTAGCTCAAATAGAGATTTGCATGACAGTCTGTAAATGTTCCTTTAGAGACAAAATTGATTCTCAGGCCAATAATCTGCATTTTTTAAAGTCTCTAAATATGTGTTTCTGGAATAATTCATAACAGCTTTAAGAGACAATTATGGTACGCTGGGAAAGTCACCCACTTTGCATGACCTACTTGTTCTGCTGGCTTGTGAGCATTTGTTTAGAGTCAGTCTTCATTACACCAGAATTTTAAAAACAAATCTTTATTTTTTTAAGGACAACTTTTCTAGACAAAATATTATAATCAAATAAAGGATGTGGTTAAATTTTTGAAGACCCTTATTAACTCTGGGGAGAAGGCAATGGCAACACACTCCAGTACTCTTGCCTGGAAAATCCCACGGACGGAGGAGCCTGGTGGGCTGCAGTCCATGAGGTCGCTAAGAGTTGGACACGACTGAGCGACTTCACTTTCACTTTCCACTGTCATGCACTGGAGAAGGAAATGGCAACCCACTCTAGCGCTCTTGCCTGGAGAATCCCAGGGACAGGGGACCTGATGGGCTGCCATCTCTAGGGTCACACAGAGTTGGACATGACTGAAGTGATATACCTATACCTATTAGCTCTGAAATGATATTTTAAAACTTAAGTAAGACATGTACGCTCATAAACAAGAGGGAAGGAAAAATAATTAATTGAAAATTCATAAAAACTTATTAGGAAATATGCAAATGAGAAAGAGAAAAAAATGACAGAAGTATGGCCTATAATATAACCTATTTTTTAATATAACTCCTTTAAATATTTCTGGTTTTCCCTGGTGGCTCAGAGGTTAAAGTGTCTGCCTCCAATGTGGGAGACCCGGGTTCGATCCCTGAGTCAGGAAGATCCCCTGGAGAAGGAAATGGCAATCTACTCCAGTATTCTTGCCTGGAGAGTCCCATGGACAGAGAAGCCTAGTAGGTTACAGTCCATGGGGTCGCAAAGAGTTGGACACGACTGAGCAACTTCACCTCACCTCAAATATTTCTAGCACTTTAACATGCTTTTTCTCTTTTAAACATTGTATTGATGATAGTTGATTTACAATGTATTAATTTCTACCATATAGCAAGTGAATCAGTTACATATGTGTATATTTCATATTCTTTTCCATTATGGTTTACCATAGGATATTGAATATAGCACCCTGTGCTATACAGTAGGACTTTTTTTGTTTTACTTTCTGGCCATGCCCCACAGCATGTGGGAATCTTAGTCCCCTGATGAGGGATCAAACTCATGCCCCCTGCATTGGAAAGGAAAAGCATAGAGTCCTAACCACTGGACAGCTAAGGAAGTCCAAGGACCCTTTTCCTTATAAGATTATATGAAGAATGTTGGAAGGTAGAGGATATATGTTTCACAGATGAGCAAACAGATGCAGACGGGTTGAATTACTGATCTTTATTCCCACAGCTGAAGTACATACATACTCTGGGTTGGCCTTGATGTCTAGGGCCTCTGCTTTAGTCCTAGTTGCTGCAATTCTCCAGAGTTCCTGATACTGATCCCACCAACCTCTGAGCCCTCTCCTCATCCCCACCGTTCTACCTTCTCTAAGCCAAAAACCTGTCTCTTTTCTTCAGAATCCTCATGAAACTTCAGGAACATAGATAAGCAGGGAGCTTATTTCCAAGTTTGTTTCAGAATTATTCTCCAATCCTCCAGTGGACTAGGGCTGCTTTAGAACTGGAAAGAGCAGCCAAAGAGCACGGGAAAGTGGAATTGAGTGAGAGGCACTGGGGCAATCTCATCTATCCCTAGGATGTCCTAAAACCCCTGATGTATCCATCTCAAGCTCAAATATCAATCCACCAGCCAAAGGCCATGTCTCATCTTTGCAACTCAGATTACAGAATACTTCATAAATCCTTGGACAGGCACTCTTGACTCACGGAATTCCAGACATTTCTCACTTGTCTCCTCAATAAATTAGGAGGTATAGTATTAGGGACATCTGGCAGGCATTTCCACTGGAAACCCAACCTCACCCCACTATTGCTTAGGGGTTTATGCTGACTTCTGAAAGTTATGGTAGATTTATCATCAGGGTCTCTTACTGCCTGTTCCAATAAGCACTGCAATCAGATCGGGAAACTTTCATCCCTTCAAGATATCCAGCTCCAGCTAATCCAGAAGAGTGAAATGAAGTAAGCTGACAATTGACTCAGATATTTGTGGGGGAAACGAAGATTTGGTAGCAAAGTGACTGAATTTGCAATTCCCCATCCTATAGTCAATAGGGTTCAAGGTAGATCATCCGTGGATTGAGGGAGCAGAAATCAGGTTCAGAGGTTATCTATTATGCTGCTGCTTCTAAGTCATGTCAGTCGTGTCCGACTCTGTGTGACCCCATAGACAGCAGCCCACCAAGCTCCTCTGTCCCTCGGATTCTCCAGGCAAGAATACTGGAGTGGGTTGCCATTTCCTTCTCCAATGCGTGAAAGTGAAGTCTCTCAGTAGTGTTCAACTCTTAGTAACCCCACGGACTGTAGCCCACCAGGCTCCTCTGTCCATGGGATTTCCCAGGCAAGAGTACTGGATTGGGTTGTCATTGCCTTCTCTGTCTATTATAAAAGGCCCATTGACTTCTTAGAGCCAGAAGATGCATAATACTCATCTCTGGGAGGGGGAAGGTCTGGGCTTTCGAAGCAAGGGTGAACGTCTAGGTGTGACTCACAGTTCTCAGAAGGGACTCCTGGATCCAGGCCCAATGTGTTAACAAAATCCTGGCATATCACAGGATTTTGCTGCAGCTAAGTCACTTCAGTTGTGTCCGACTCTGTGCGACCCCACAGACAACAGCCCACCAGGCTCCTCCATCCTTGCAATTCTCCAGGAGAGAACACTGGAGTGGGTTGCCACTTCCTTCTCCAATGCATGCATTCATGCTAAGTCGCTTCAGTCGTGTGTGACTCTATGCGACCCTGTGGACAGCAGCTCCCACGGACTGTAGCCCACCAGGCTCCTCTGTCCATGGGATTTCCCAGGCAAGAGTACTGGATTGGGTTGTCATTGCCTTCTCTGTCTATTATAAAAGGCCCATTGACTTCTTAGAGCCAGAAGATGCATAATACTCATCTCTGGGAGGGGGAAGGTCTGGGCTTTCGAAGCAAGGGTGAATGTCTAGGTGTGACTCACAGTTCTCAGAAGGGACTCCTGGATCCAGGCCCAATGTGTTAACAAAATCCTGGCATATCACAGGATTTTGCTGCAGCTAAGTCACTTCAGTTGTGTCCGACTCTGTGCGACCCCACAGACAACAGCCCACCAGGCTCCTCCATCCTTGCAATTCTCCAGGAGAGAACACTGGAGTGGGTTGCCACTTCCTTCTCCAATGCATGCATTCATGCTAAGTCGCTTCAGTCGTGTGTGACTCTATGCGACCCTGTGGACAGCAGCCCACAAGGCTCCTCTGTCCACAGGATTCTCTAGGCAAGAATACTGGAGTGGGTTGCCATATCCTTCTCCTATAGGATTTTGAGCAATATTAATAGAATGAATGTTTATGGAGGAACAACTGTTTGACCTATATCTTGGTAAGAAAGATACTTAGAACTGCTCAAACATATTATATTTCAATTGTTCGCTTATTTATTCTGTCATCCAGAATGAACTCTTCAAAAAGGAAACTGTCTTGCTCATGTCCATCTCCCAGTGGCCAATATCATTCCAGGCATCCAATAAGCGCTTGATGTTTTCAGAAGGAACAAACCAGGTAAATCTAGTTACTCATTGCCCTATATCTCAGGTGAAGAAGGGCCAGGATTTGGAAAAAGACTGAAACACTACATTGGATCTGGGTGAATGGATCCCATAACAGAGGTAAATGGAGACCAAAGCAGCATGTCCAATGCAATGGCATGATAGCAGGTATATTCCAGGTAAGTAAACATCAACAAAGGTTTACAAATGGAATGTTGGCCTATCCAAACAGATGAGTGGCTTATGAACAATTTCAGGAAGTATAAGGAAATTGGAATGAGAGGTATCTGTCATTACAGAGTAGGGTCCAAGGCAAAGGTCTGGGATCTAGGACTGTATTTCCCTTTCCTAAGACAGGTGATGGCAGATGACAAAAGAGGACCTTGGGAAGAGGGGTAAAGCTGAAGCTTAGTCACCAAACTTAAATGTTTAGAGAACAGGGAAATAAGACAGTGTGAGACAGATCTATTTAGCAAGACTAAGATACGACATTAGAGGAGAGGCAAAGAAAGCAGGATCGAACCACAGCTTCCAGACATGTAGCCATGCACATCTCCCAGCAACATTTCAGGGTCAGTGTGGAAAGTCAAGTGAAGCGAAGTGAAAATCTCTCAGTCTTGTCCAACTGTTTGCGATCCCATGGACTGTAACCTGCCAGGTTCCTCTGTCCATGGAATTCTCCAGCCTGAAATACTTGAGTGTGTAGCCGTTCCTTTCTCCCATGCATCTTACTGACCCAGGGATCAAACTGTAGTCTCCTACATTTCTGCGGAAAGTCGAGCCAGTGGTAAAGCTGCAGAAGGGCTTTACATGGCCACGGCTCAGGTAAAATGAGAGCCTAGAAACCAGGCCTGAGCCAACATTTGCAGTACTGGATTTGATTTGGGATGTTTGTTCTAACAAACACCAATTTAATTACCTGACATTTTCCAGGATGTTTACAAAACCTAATTTCCTTGGAAAGGATTTTTAAACATTAATTATATTATAGAAACTTATTTCACTGTGCACACTTTAGAAAAAGGTATATTTATACAGAGTTAGAGCTTTCTCTACTAGAGAAAGCAGGAGGAAATGTCTTTACAAAGTGTCTACTCCAGCTACTCCTTATATATGTATTCTTAAAATAATTACTTGACATATTTATATGTACATCTTTAGTTTAATATCTTACCTATTGCCCAACAAGCTAATTCAATGTTGCTGGTGATGCATTAAATGAACAAAAGATAAACTGGGTAATAGAGAATGCAGGGAGCCTAGTGGCCCATGAAATCATTGGATTTGCAAAGTGATTTTCTTCTCAGTGCTGTGCCCTATCTGAGAATAAAATCTGTTGGCAAAGCACTTTAGTAGCATCCAATGGATTAGAATATACAAACATTAGGAATGTTGCACGGGGTCAAACCAATGTTCCATCCAGGCCAGACTATTACAGAAGTAACATAAGATGTTTTTTGGAGATCAAAGCTTTCTGGTGCAATACCAGTTTATAATGATAGAAGTATTTAATATATCTTCCTAAAATCCCTTTGTGAACCAGCATGTAACCAATTTATCATTTTATACAAACACCTGAATTTTATTTCTATTTTTTCCCCTTCAGGTTGTAAGTTTCATTCCCCTTTTTCTACTTTCAGACTTCTAGACATTTCTACTGTTTCCTATAAACACAAATTCTTACTGGTATTTCAAACTGTTCCCATCTCACTTTACTTTGCAGCAATAGTTCTCAATATATGGTCTCTAGAGCAGCAGAACTAACTGAAAAATTATTATTAGAAATGAAAATTTTCAGCTCCCACTCTGGTCCCCAGAAAATTGGGGCTGGAGCCCTGGAACCTGCATTTTATTAAGCCCTCCAGGTGATTCTGTGGTATGCTTACAGGTAAGAGCTACTGTTATACACCAAATTTATTCATCCATGTTCTGGCAAAAATATATGCATTTACTCTTTATATGTACCTTGGCAACTTTTGATCTTTCAGTTGACAACAAAAACATTTAGAACTTCATGCATTGATATACAAAATGAAGCTAGTGGAGAAGACAATATTGGTAGTAGACAACTATAAAGCAGTTAGAGTCATTAAGTTCAGGGGAAAGCAGGCATTACACCTTAAGAACACAATTAGCATCACATTTTAAAAACATACCCACAAAATTGATGATATATGGTGAAGATCCTTAATCACAGATAACTGAGATACATATTAAATAATTATCATTTGAATATCTGAAGTTGCCAGAAACATGTGTCCTTATTAATCTATTTGTCCTATTTGAAACATAATGTCCATTATTTTTTAAAAATAATTTTATTATATAAATATATACAACATAAAATTACATAAAAATATACAACCATCTTAACTCTTCTTAAGGGCATAGTTCAGTGGTATTAAACATTTACATCATGCTGTACAACCATCACCACCATATTATCTCCATGCTTTTTACCTCATAAAATTCAAACTCTGTATTCATTAAACAATAACTCCACATCCTCCCAAACTCCATCCCCTGGCAACCACCATTCTACTTTCTGTCTCCATGATTTTGACTACTCTAAGCAGAATCATACAGTATCTGTCTTTCTGTGAATGGATTATTCCCCTTAATATAATGTCCTGTAGTTCATCCACTGCATAGCAATTGAAGAATTTCTTTCCTTTTTAATGCTGAATAATATTCCATTATACATATAAATATTTTGTTTATTCATACACTCACCAATACATACTTATTTTGCTTCCACATTTAACTATTGTGAATGAAGCTAGTATGAACATGGATGTACAAATATGTCCCAGAAATCCTGCCTTTAATCTGAGGGTATGCATCCAGAAATAGAATAGCTGGATCATATGGTAGTTCTATTTTTAGTTATTTGAGAAACTGCCATACTGTTTTCCACAATGGCTCTACCATTTTACATTTCCACTAATAGTATACAAGGGTTCTTCTTCTTCTACATCCTTACCAATGCTGTTGCTAGCTAGTTTTTTTTATAGTTGCTGTCGTTCAGTCGGCAAGTTGTGTCTAACTTGATAGTAGCCATCCTAATAGGTGTGAGGTAATATATCTTTGCAGTTTTGATTTACAGTTCCCTAAAGATGAGTGACATTGAGCATCTTTTCATGAGATTCATGTGCTTATTGGCCATTTGGATACCTTCTTTGGAGAAATGTCTATTCAAATTCTTGGCCCATGTTTGAACTGGTTGTTCATCTTTTGTTGTTGAGATTTAGGAGTCCTCTATGTATTGCATATTAACCACCAATCAAATACATGATCTGCAAATATTTTCTCCCACTTGAGGTGTTATATTTTACACGAAAATACACATGTAAATGTGTATTTACACACTTGGGTTGATGCACAAAATTTTTAAATTTTCATGAAGTTCAATCTGCCTACTATTTTTATTTTGTTATTTGCCTCTGGTGTCATATCCAAGAAATTATCACCAATAAAAAATGTTGCCAATTATTTTTCCTATGTTTTTTTCAAAGAATATTATTGTTTTCAGTTCAGTTCAGTCACTCAGTTGTGTCTGACTTTTTGCGACCCTATGAATCGCAGCATGCCAGGCCTCCCTGTCCATCACCAACTCCTGGAGTTCACTCAGACTCATGTCCATCGAGTCAGAGATGCCATCCAGCCATCTCATCCTCTGTTATCCCCTTCTCCTCCTGCCCCCAATCCCACCCAGCATCAGAGTCTTTTCCAATGAGTCAACTCTTCTCATGGCCAAAGTACTGGAGTTTCAGCTTTAGCATCATTTTTTCCAAAGAAATCCCAGGGTTGATCTCCTTCAGAATGGACTGGTTGGATATCCTTGCAGTCCAAGGGACTTTCAAGAGTCTTCTCCAACACCACAGTTCAAAAGCATCAGTTCTTTGGTGCTCAGCCTTCTTCACAGTCCAATTCTCACATCCATACATGACCACAGGAAAAACCATAGCCTTGACTAGACAGACCTTAGTCAACAAACTAATGTCTCTGCTTTTGAATATACTATCTAGGTTGGTCATAACTTTTCTTCCAAGGAGTAAGTGTCTTTTAATTTCATTGTGGCAGTCACCATCTACAGTGATTTTAGAGCCCAGAAAAATAAAGTCTGACACTGTTTCCACTGTTTCCCCATCTATTTCCCATGAAGTGATGGGACCAGATGCCATGATCTTCGTTTACTGAATGCTGAGCTTTAAGCCAACTTTTTCACTCTCCACTTTCAATTTCATCAAGAGGCTTTTTAGTTCCTCTTCACTTTCTGCCATAAGGGTGGTGTCAATATTGTTTTAGGTTTTTACATTTATGTCTTTAATCTGTTTTCACAAAATTGTTGTATATAGTACTAGGTAAACTTCATTCTTTTGCATGGGAGATATTTAGTATTTTCCAGCACTATTTTTTGAAAAAACTGTTTTTTCTCCCATTGAATGGTCTTCAGGCCCTTGTCAAAAATTATTTGACCATATATGTGAGGCCTTATTTCTGGGCTCTCAGTTCTATTTCATGGTATATCTGTCTGCCTTTGTGCCAGTACCACACTCTTTAGATTATTGTAGCTTTGTAGTGATTATGTACTAATTATTGAAATCAGGAAGTGTGAGTTCCATTTTGTTTTGTTCAAAATTGTTTTGACTAAGGTCCACCAATTTTTTTAATTAATTTTTATTAACCTTAAATTAATTTCCATATTAATTTTAGGGTCATATTTTCTAATTCTACAGAAAAAAGTCATTAGGATTTTGAAGATGTTTACATTGAATCTGTAGATTGCTTTGGACGGTACTGGCATTTTAACAGTATTAAGTCTACTACTTGATAAACATGAGATGTATTTCCATGTATTTATGTCTTCTTTAATTTTGTTCAGCAATATTTTATAGTTTTCAGACTAATTTTTTTCTTAGTGTTCAGATCCCTTAAATTATATAGAAAAAGAAGTCCAGTTACAAACCAATGTTACAATAATAAAACTATAAAGTATTTTTACAATATTATTATATGTGTAATATAAAGCATTATATGACAAAGCTTTTACAATCACTCATGTAGTTGCCATTGCTGAGATTTTTATTTCTTGCAACTTTGAGTTTCTGTCAAACGTCCTTTCATTATTTCACTTTGCAGGAGTCTCTTGAGCATTTCTTGCAGGGCCAGTCAAGTGGTAAGGAATTCCTTCAACTTTTGATTAGCTGTGAGTTTCTTAATTTCTTCCTCACTTTTGAAGGATAGTTTTGCTGGAAATCTTGGTTGACAAGTGTTTTTTTCCTTTTATATTGGCTCACTGCCTTCTGGTCTCCAAAGTTTCTGATGAGAAATCTGCTGATCTTATTGAGGATCCCATACATGTGATGATTTGCCCCTCTCTTCCCATTTTCAAGATGTTCTCTTTATCTTGGTCTGTCAAAGGTTTGCTTATAATATGTCTCCATATGAGTCTCTTTGAGTTCATTTTGTTTGGATTTCACTAATCATCTTGGATGTTTATATTCAGGTTTTCCATCAAACTTGGGAAGTTTTTAGGCATTATTTCTTCATGTATTCTGTTTCCCTTTCTCTCTCTCTTTTCTTCTGGAGCTCCGACAATGCATACATTAGGCTCTGTTTACTTTTCTTCAATCTTCTTTTTTTATGTTTCTCAGACTTAATAATTTTCATTGTCCTAGCTTCAAACTCACTGAGTCTTTTGTATGCTCAAATCTGCCTTTGAATTCCTCTAGTCACATTTTCCGGGGAAGGCAATGGCACCCCACTCCAGTACTCTTGTCTGGAAAATCCCATGGGTGGAGGAGCCTTCTGGGCTGCAGTCCATGGGGTCACTAGCAGTCGGGCATGACTGAGTGACTTCGCTTTCACTTTTCACTTTCATGCATTGGAGGAGGAAATGGCAACCCACTCCAGTGTTCTTGCCTGGAGAGTCCCATGGACAGGGAAGCCTGGTGGGCTGCTGTCTATGGGGTCACACAGAGTTGGACATGACTAAAGCAACTTAGCAGCAGCAGTGACAATACAGCTGATGCTGATAATTTGTTGTGCAAATGAGTCAGTTCTTCACATCAGGTGGCCAAAGTATTGGAGTTTCAGCTTCAGCATCAGTCCTTCCAATGAATATTCAGGGCTGGTTTCCTTTAGGATTGACTAGCTGGATCTCCTTGCAGTCCAAGGGACTCTCAAGAGTCTTCTCCAACTTCCCAGGATATAGAGTTGTTTTTGAATGTCATTGTCTTTTAATGTCTGTCTCCCAAAAGTAAGGAAAAGAAAATGAAGGAGAGAATAAAACAGCATTAGCCCTTTAAATGCCACAGAAGTCACTTCAACAGAGAGGGAGGGACTTGTAACAAAGGAGTAGGTGGGTAAATAATGGCTGCTTGGCTCTTTGTATGCACTTCTGTGGTCAGAAACAGCTAGCAGTGATCAGAGCACAGATCCTCAATATTTGGAAGACAGGATCCCATTTGTCTGCCTAGTCTCCAGCTAGCTGTGTTCAAGGTACTGTGCACTGTTGTCAGCCACATGGATGTGGTGGGGATGGGTAGGTCCTTCTCTCCTATGTGCTAATAATTGTAATTAACTGCAATTTACCATCCAGGTACTTCCCTAGAAGTTGTCTTCAATAGACTCCAGAGTTCCAAAATAGTTATAACAGACAGATTCTGCCAGTACAACTGCTGTCTAGGTAGGGAAATAGATTCCTGTGTTTCTCATTCTGCAATCTTCCTGTTTATTAGCTTTTAAACATGCTCCAGAAGCTGATGATTTTGAATCAGGTTTCACAATGACATTATCTCATGTGATCATCAAGGTGGCAATTATTACACACAATGCTTTTAATTTTAGACTGAAATGAAAACTTCATAATCATGGGTATACGTCTTATTCTGACGTATACCCTCATTGCACAAGAGAACTCTGTTTTCATGTTCAATTGATATTTGTTGAAAGAGAGAATGTGTGCTGGTGTACTAGTAAGCGTTTCTGGGGTCACCCTGACAAGAACAGTGTGCCAATCCCAGACCACCTCATCACAGATTAAAATAATGGCAGAAAAAAATATATCCCTGAGTTAATATCCTTGCAGAACCAAGTAGTCAGCAAGTGAAGAAACTTGTGCAAAACATTGTTAAATTTAGTGGGGAAAAAGAGTTGCAATTTTCTCATATTCTTTGTCACCCACTGTCTGACATGTTTTTATCCACTCAGTTGTTCTCCAGATTTCAAAAAAGATTTCTAATAATAAATGTGAACAAATTCTATCATCAAATTGTTCATGTTCTTTAAATGTCTGTTCTTAATAATTATATGCTAGACTTTGAATGTAAAGATAATACCTCTGATGCAGCATTCATAATGGATATATGCCTTAAGTTATTGAGTTTTGCTAGAGGAGTAGTTTGTATCAATCCCTATCACCACAAATTATTTGTAAGCTATCATGTGACCAATAGTACCACTGCACAATGCAAGTGTGGCTTGCAACTTAAACCAAGTCTAGGACTGATCAAACAAGCTGATGTGAGCGTTCAGCAAAGGGCCTTTGGCCTCACTAACTATAGGAACTGTCAAAAGGCAGTGATTCATCCGTTACTCATTAAACAGATACTTTATTTTCAGAAAAATTCAAAGGATAAAAATAAAGACTATGTACTACAATAAGTCTGCTGCTCTGGATACGTGAATGACAAAAGATAAAATCAACAGGCTGGGAGCTTTGCAATGTCAGGAAGAATTAACAATGTGTTCAGGCAATAAATGAATAGGAGACAAGAATGTCCTGGTGACACAAGAACTTAGAATACCATGGAGCATTCTGAAGAAAACAGATGAAACTACAGGATTAAAACAAAGGGAGGTCTTTCTGAGCAACTGGAGGTACTGGACTTGAAATCCAAGTTTAAGATTAATTCAATGTTCTTCTCATGCATACTTTTTAGGTATGAAAATTTTGTTAGTAGTAGTAGTGTATGTTTACAATTTAAACAAATGTGGCTCAGCTGGTAAAGAATCCGAGGTTCAGTCCCTGGGTTGGGAAGATCCCCTGAAGAAGGAAAAAGCTACCCACTCCAGCATCCTGGCCTGGAGAATTCCATGGACTGTATAGTCCAGGGAGTTACAAAGAGTCGGGCACAACTGAGGGACTTTCACTTTCCCAAAGATCTATAATCAATAATATCAATCCCTGAAATTAAGGTGTTATAAACCCTGTCTCCTCTAAATACTCCTGTATCATGCTGGTGGCTCAAGTGTAAATATTAACAGTTCCCCCATTAGTTCACAAAAGTGAATGGTGTCCTGGTATGTGTGTGTATGCATGCATGTGTGTATGTGTGCATGCATGTGTACATAAAGCCTTGGTTTTTGTTCTTTCTTGTTTCTTTGCAAAGTTAGAATGATAGTATACATGTGGTCCTAAAACTTTATTCAATGAATATGAATCTTAGAATCCTTATTTTTTAGTTATTCAAGATAATCCATTTTAACCTCTACTTACTTTCCATTAAATATAGTTATTTAATCCTCTATTAAAAACATTTGAATTGTTTCAAATTTTTCATGACTACAAATAATTGTGCCATGAATTTTTTTGCCATAACTTCATGCACATCTCAGTATTTCTGCGGGATAAATTTTTTGAAATGGTATTGTTAGACTAAAAATCCTAAATTATAATTAATATTCATGCAGTATTCTTGCCTGGAAAATCCCATGGATGGAGGATCCTGGTGGGCTACAGTCCATGGGGTCACAAAGAGTCACACAGGACTGAGCAACTTCACTTTCTTTTTACTTCTCAATATTCTCAAGTATTAATTTGAAATCTTCAAATAAATAATTCACAAACTGCAACTTTTCCCCTTTAATATTTCTATTGTAAACTTAAGAGTTTCACTCTTTAAAGTCACAAAGATTTCAAAGATTTCTGTAGTTTTCTGTAGTTTTATATATAAAACTACAATAACCTATCAAACTAAGCTGTTCCATGTAACCATAAAATTCATGAATCCTTAGCTTTTATAACTCTGTGAAGTCAGTTAAATAGTCTTACTTGTTAAACTAGGAGGAATGGTAGGAAGAAGTAGAATATTCTGGAATCAGTTAGCTGGAATCAGTGCAGTGTGGCTGCACTGTTGGGTGTGAAGCATGTGCTGGCTCTGACTCAGAGATACCCACACAGTCATCTTCCTGTTGCCCTGGTGCCTGAGTTGTTCCAGTCCATTAAGACATGCGTAAAAGGCACAGAGGCTGAAACTCCTCTCCTTTGTTCCTTTCTTTCAGCCTTGCTAATCTGCTTCCTTTCTTTTCCCTTCCTTCCACTTTTATTCAACCTTCAGCTTTTTCCTACATCATCAAATACATACCAATAAAATGACAAGTATGGGTATTGAAGAAGACACAAGTGACTAAGATGGAGCTCTTGCCCTTGAAAAGCCCACGGTTTAGTCAGGGAGACAGACATGTAAATAAAGAATTAGACAGCCTGATGAGTGCTATAATTATGTATCTAATATCATTAGCAGGATAAAGAAAACTGAGCAACTAATTTTGCTAGGACGAATCAAGACAGCCCTACAGAGGAGACAGTACTTCTAATGTGTCTGGAAGGTCACTCCTTTCAAGCATGGGAGAGGGCTATTAGGGCACATGGGCAGATGGGCCCTAGGCTCATGACTGCATCAAACGTAGGCTGCAACCTGGAGGGCAGGTGAGCCATTCTGCCCTCAGTCTCTAACCCACTTAACACAGACAGTATAATCAAGTTGTAATAGAGAAGTTTTTATTGTACCTAAGTATGTCACAGGGGAAAAAGGCTCCTGAAACAATGGAATTAAAAAAATGAAGTAAACAAAGAGGAAGAGGGTGAGATAAGTGGAGAGGGTAGCATGGATGCATATACACTATGCCCCACAGTGTATTACACTGTGTAAACAGATAGCCAATGGGAATTTGCCCTAAAACTCAGGGAACTCAAACTGGGACTCTGTAATAACCTAGAGGGGTGGGAATAGGTGGGAGGGAGATTAAAGAGGAAGGGGATATATGCACACCTACGGTTAATTCCAGTTGGTGTATGACAGAAATAAAACCAATATTGAAAACCAATAATCAATTGATTAAAAATAAATAATTTTTAAGACAACCTTGGGGAAAAAAAAGGATGAAGTAATGCCATGCATGGCAACATGGGTGGACCCGCTGCTGCTGCTGCTGTCGCTTCAGTCGTATCTGACTCTGTGCGACCCCATAGATGGCAGCCACCAGGCTCCCCCGTCCCTGGGCTTCTCCAGGCAAGAGCACTGGAGTGGGTTGCCATTTCCTTCTCCAACGCATGAATGTAAAAAGCGAAAGTGAAGTCACTCAGTCCTTAGCAACCTCATGGACTGAAGCCTACCAGGCTCCTTCGTCCATGGGATTTGCCAGGCAAGAGTACTGGAGTGGGTTGCCATTGGATGGACCTAGAGATTGTTATATTAAATGAAGTAAGTCAGACGGAGAAAGGTGAATACCATATGATATCATTTACATGTAGAATCTAAAATAAGACACAAATGAACTTACCAACAAAACAGAAACAGACTCACAGTCATAGAGAAGAGACTGGTGGCTGCCAAGGGGGAGAGGTATAGGGGAGGGATGGATTGGGAGATTGGGATTAGCAGAATCAAACTATACAGAATGGATATACATATCCATATATAGAATGGATAAACAACAAGGTCCTGCTTTGTATCACAGGCAACTATATCAATATTCGCTGATGAACAATGGAAATGAATATAAAAGAAAAAATATATAAAAGTACACATATATGTGTATATAAATATAACTGAATCACTTTGTTATACAGCAGATTTTAACATAATATTGTAAACCAACTATACTTCAATAAAATAAGTTTTACAAAGAGAAACAATGCATCTAGCTTCTATTAGTTTCTTGTCTTTGTAAAAATAATCTCAGAATCTTGATTTCCTCTCCTTAGAAGCATAATATTTAAATATATAAAAGCTTTTACTACATCATTTTTGACATTTGCAAGGATTTCTTCATAAATTAGACCAAATGCTTCCATATTCCCATTTTATACACACTGTTCTTCATTCTGGCTTATTCCCAAAGGTCAATACATGGTGAATAGATAGGTGCCAATCATGTTGCCAAGAAGGAACATGGTGCGGCTCATACAGCTAGATGTGTAGCTACAGACATTATTAGAATTGCTAAACAAAATCACCAGACTATATCCTACCTCTAGAATGCAGCTTCTGAGACCTATCTTCAGTCTGTGTGCATGACTGTGTGTGCATTTCCCTCTAAGGAACTGAAAGTGTGTTTCTTACACTTTGAGTATTTCACAAGAAGTTTAGATATCATTTTTATTACTGATTCAATTTTATGTTATTTGTTATTTAATCATACTACCTTCATACTAGAGATAACCTGGTTATATTAATCTGGACAGATTGTGCTATGGTAACAAATCCTCAAATCAGTAGCTTTAAGTAGATCACACTGCAGGGAAATTGCATGTCTGTAGGGGCTTTGCTCTGTATTATCCTTATTGAAGAACCAAGGCTAATGGGGGTTCTACCATCTGGAACATTTCCAATTGTGACAATAGGGGAAGAAGGTTCTAGATTATCTCAGCCGACAACTGTGTGGCCAGAAATGGCACACATCATATCTAGCCGTAATCTATTGTCTAGAATTAGTTGCACAGCCATGCCTAATTTCAAGGGAAAGGGGAAGCAAATGCCTGGAAGAAAGTGTGTTGGAAATAGTTTTCTAGAGAGCAGATGAAGTGCTCACGGGCTGTGACCAGGGCCTGATCCAACTGGGTAAAGTGTGGAGTTTCCAAGGAAATCAAATGGTGCAGTTGGAGCACATAGTATACCCTGTGTGACTCTTGGTGTATGGGTTAGTCAGTGCAGGTGCTGATGGAGGGGTATGGAGAGGATGGGAGGGGATGTACTGAACATGGGGACTGGGGCAGTTCAGAGAATGGTGGAATCAGCCCTACGGAACTGTAGCTGAGACCACTTTTCTCAGAGAAAGTTCAATTTCTAGGGATCTCAGGACTTGCAGGGGAGGCCTGGAGTTGACCTGGGTTGCCCTGGTTCTAGACCCCTTCATTTCAGACTTGTGGGTAAGGAGTCCAGCTCATACTACCTATCATGCAAACCCAATACTGGTGGATACCTCACCAATCCCCTACTGTCTCAGAGGCTCAGCCAGCTGCAGGGAGGGCTGGGGCTGTGACCCAAAGACTGTGCAGGGAAGAGACTGCCCAACACCAGAACAGGGGAAGGAACTGCACACATGAGGGTGGTAAATCTGTACCTTTCAGGACCCCATAGGACCTGCAGGTGGCACACAGACTTCTAGTGCAGAAACCTGGGGGCCCAATCCTACACCTGCCAAGGCCCGAGGCCACAGCAACCTGAACACACTGTTCCATTGCACACTCTTAGGGCCAGCCACTGCAAGATGTCTAGAATTCATTCTAGGAGACTAACACTGCCTGTTCCTTAAGCCTTTCCCCTGAAGTGCAGACTTAGGGCACTGCTGTCTCTTTCTGATGGTAAAAGCAACAGGATTTTCTCACAAGTGGGACAAGATGTCAGAGAAACAGAGGCATAAAGGATGATGCCAGGGGTTTGGGCTTCAGTAGGTGAAAGTGGGGTGGGACTAGGGTAAGGGGTACGAGGTGTTGAAGACATAAATTTTAAGGAGGCGCTCATTTTCAGGGTCATGCAAAAGCACTGTTGGCACTTGTGTAATACTCTGAATGTCTTCAATTTCATATCCAAGCAACTCACTTGCTTCCCCCTGGCTCCAGTCCTGGCCCCAGTAAAATGGCATCACCATGAACTGAGTTGGGGAATGCTGTGAAGAAGCAGGTTTTGTGAGAGTGCAGTGAATAGAAGAAGTCTGTTTCTAGACCTGTTGGCTGTGAGATGGCTCTTGGACATCCAAGTGGAAGTAGCAAATGGCCAGTGGGATCACTGATTCTGTAACTCAGGAGAGAGGTCTAGATGAAAGTTATACATCAGGAAGGTATTATAGGATTAGATAAATGCATGAAAGCAATGAGTACAGACAGATGGATAAGAGGTTCAAGGAGTGATCCAGGAAATACTTTCACTTGTTCTGAGAGAGAAGAGGATCCACCAAAGGATCTAGAAAAAGAGGAGTCAGTGAGAGAAGGAAAACTAGGAGTGCAGAGTCCTAGAGACAAGTGAAGAAACTGGTTCGAGGAGTAGGGAATAATCAATCGTGTTTCATGTTGCTATATCAAGTTAGATGAGGACTGAGGCTAGAACACTGGCATCCCTAACATGGAGGCCACTGAAGATGCTGACTAAAAACAGTCAGTGCTGGGAACAAAAGCAGGAACAGAAGACACTGATCAGAGAGAGGAGAAGGAGAAGGGGAGTTCAAATTGTACTGACAACTCTTCGAGTGAGGAGAGACACGGAGAGTCTGGAGAGGGGAGAGAACATAGTTGAATGCTCGCCCAGTTTCTCCAGCTTTCCAGCCTCTCAAGTCCAGGTTTTGCAATGGGTCCTCTGAAATCCTGAGTTTTGAGCAGGTAGGGATTTGAAATTAAACACACGTTATTCTAATGGGTGAAAAAACTTCTACAAGAGAGATTTTTCCACCAGGATATGTGTAACAGGAAGTGGTAACATGTGGCAATTCAACAAGGATCAGCAACTTTTTCTCTGAATTTGTTTGATTTGGCAATCATTTGTCTGGCTCTGCAACTGAATCATCATTTATCTTTTTTTTTTTTTTACAGTCTCACATGCTGATGCTAGTTAAGACTAATACATTTTACCCTGCCAACTTCTGCTTATGACTGAGGATCTAAAAGTGTGTTCAGAGATATTTCGAACAGACTCTTTGAAGATAGTGCATCTTTCAGTAGATCCACAGAATGGTAAATATAACTTGATAATCATGCCAAACATTTCTTTGCATTGTAAAATTGAATCAGCAGCTTTGCATAATAAAGGACTAAAATTATGAATCACATAAGATTTGCCTGAAAGTTGATTGTTCAGGCTCAGAATTCTCTGCTGAATACTCTTATGCTTGCTTTTGTATTTACCCATTTTCATATGACTGCTTACAGCAGACATTTCGTTTGCTATTGATTCCATAAAAAATAAAACAATAAATATGCCAAAGCCACTCCAATTGCATCTATCATATCACATGTATTATATAGATACATATTTTACCATCATAATTGACATACTTGGTTCTTTGTGGATGCATCAGGAGAAGTATTCCTGTATAGAATGTAACATTTTATAATTTTATTCCTTTAGTTTTTGCAGTGCTTTACAAAGCAGTTATAAAATGAGGTTCTTTGTGCTGCTAAATGGGCTATCACCAGAGTTGAGACATAAGAGAAAAGAAAGTAGAGTGAGAATTATGTAGTATTTTTACTTAAAGTGTAGGTAAATCATAGCCCCATGGAAACTTCTGAGAAAGAATCTAGAAAGAGCAAGATCATGGAAAGTTAGTTTTCCTCAAGTAAAAATTCTGGAACAGAATTATGAAATTGCTACTTACAAATATAATCATCTACCTTCTTACTGAATGAGGGAATTATGGAAGAACCAGGAGGAATCTATGATTTCATCTTATCTGATCTCATTGTGCAGATGAGACAGCTGAGCACTGTTATTCTGCAGATCACCCTCAGGTGACCTAAAAAATAATGGAATCCAGGTTTCTGATACTTTTCCAGTTCCCATTCAGATGGATATGATCCATCCAACAACTGTTCTGCATGTCCATCTACTACCACATACATTTATCAAGTACCTAGTAGGTACAAGAGTCATTCAATCCTTCTCTGAAGGATACATACTTAAGGAAAAATACTCTTTGCCTTTAGGAAAATGTCCATTATCAAAGGAGAAGATAGAAATTTCAGTATCAAAACCACAAGATTCATTTTTTAAGTACTATGAAAGTGATATAATGGTTTCAAAATGGAAAGATAAAATAAAGTTTGGGAAACCCAGTGTAAGTTCCTTCAAGGAGCAGCACTTAACTTATGATGTGAAGGTAAGTTTTTATTAAAGAAAGATGCAGGGTCGGGGGGACTTTCTTTGTGGTCCAGTGGTTAAGACTTTGCCTTCCAACATAAGGGATGTGGGTTCAGTCCCTGGTCAGGGAGCTAAGATCTCAGATGCCTCCCAGCTAAGAAACCAAAACATGAAACAGAAGCAATATTGTACAAATTCAATAAAGACTTTTAAAATGGTCCACATAATTTTTTTTCTTAAAAAGAGAGAGATGGGACAGATATGAGGAAGAAGGTGGTGAGCCTGGCAGGCAGACAGATTATCATTAGCTTGGATGGGAAAGCACATAATGATGAAGAAGAGAAAGTCACCTACTGTGACTAGATTATCACTTACCTTTACATTTTCCCATTAGTTTATTTCATGCTCATAATTTATGGTCATTTGGGGGTGGGGCATGCTGCGTGGCTTGCAGGATCTTAGTTTCCCCACCAGGAATTGAACCATGCTCTTGGCAGTGGAAGCATTGAGTCCTAATCACTGGACTGCCAGGAATTCCCAAATTAAGGCAATATTTTCAAGGAATTTAAATATTGAAGAGCCCTGATTTAAATAGTAACTCATCAAAGTCTCTAAGCTGGAAATAACCTTATCACCATTCTCTGGACTTGAAGAACAAAACAAGGTGTGCATGCTTTATCAGAAACTTATAATGCACTCTGAAAGGAAATAGGGAAAGAGAACTTATGTGCCCCAAACCACCTGTGTTGGCCATTCATTTGCTCCAGGAGATGGTAAAGAATAGTCCTGCAGTCCATGGGGTCATGGAAAGTCGGACATGACTGAGTGACTGAACCACAAAGGCATTAGCTCTGTAATGGTTACATCTCCCCTCTGGTTTCAGCTTTTGTGCCATCTCTGGTGGAACATGTATCTACCATTATATTATGATACGGAGTATTTTCACTACGCTAAAGGGCCTTCCCAGGTGACACTATGGGAATTCTCAGTGTTTTTTCTATTCATCCTTCTCTCCAGTTCCCGCCCCTGGAAATAGCTGATCTGTTTACTGTCTAAATAGTCTGCCTTTTCTAGAATGTCATATAATAGAATCATACAATATGTAGTCTATTCATATTAGCTTCTTTAACTAATAGGCACTTAAGTTTATTCCATGTCTTTTCATAGCTTGATAGTTCATTTCTTTTTAGCACTGAACAGTACTCCTTTTTTTGTGATATACCACAGTCTATTTATCCATTCACCTACTGAAGGACATCTTGGCTGCTTCCAACTTTGGGTAATTACGAGTAAGTTTCTATAGCCATCCATTTGTGGGGTTTTATGCAGACATACATTTTCAGCTCCATTGAGTTACTACCAAGAAATGTGATTTTCACAGATCATACAGTAAGCATGTGTCTAGTTTTTTAAGAAACTGCCAAAATGTCTTCCAAACTGGCTGTACCACTTTTCATTTCCACCAGCAATGGATGAGAGTCCTGTCACTCTGCATTCTCATCAGCATTTGGGGTTGCCAGTATTCCAGTGTCTAATAAGTGTATATTAATAGTTATACCTTCTTATTGTATTAATTTGCATCTCCCTGATAACATGAGATAGAATATCTTTTCATATACTTATATCTATCTGTATATTATCTTTATGGAGAAGGAAATGGCAACCCACTCCAGTATTCTTGCCTGAAAAATCCCCAAGACAGAGCAGCCTGGTGGGATACAGTCCATGGGGTCACAAAGAGTCAGACACGACTGAGCAACTAAATACATATTTTCTTTGGTGAGATGTCTGTTAAGGTCTTTGACCTATATTTTATTCAGGCTTTGTTTTCTTACTGTTGAAAGGTAATCAGTTACCCTTTCTAGCGTGCCAACTGTCCCCAGCAGGGACCTGGTAGTTGCTGGTAAATTATTATTCCTTCTTTACAGCTGAAGAAGCCAAAACTCCAATATTTTCAGAAACTTGCTGAAGGTCACACAGATAGAAGGGACAGAGATTAAAAACTGAAACTCCATTTTGTCTATCTTCAAAGTCTGGATTCTAAAGTAACAATTTCTCTCTTTTTGGTAGACACGTAAACTCTAGGGTATGTACCGCATTGTCATTTCCTTTTTCTGACTATACACATACAGTGGGCCAAGCAGACAGTGCTTTTGGCTCCTACAGTCAAAATGGCTCTTACGTCAAAGGGCAAAGAGACTAAGATGGGGACATGCACCCCACCTGTCACTTAGTTGGTTGATGAATCCAGTGTGGCTGTTATATTTGCTCAATTTCTCATAGTCTGTGAAGAAATGGGACCTTTATAAGTCTGTAGAAAGAGTAAGTTTTGTGGGACTTTTGTAGTGATCCAGTGGCTAAGACTCTGCACTCCCAATGCAGGGAGCCTGTTTCGATCCCTGGTCAGGAAACTAGATCCCATGTGCTGAAACTAAACTTTCACATGCCAAAATTAAAGATCCTACATGTCACAACTAAGATCTGGCACAACCAAAAAAGTAAGTAAATACTTTTATAAATGAGTAAGTTTTGCAGTTGTAATTTCCCCTCCTTCTCCTTGTACATTTCTTAGAGTAAATTGCTAATTAATGCATGAAAGAGTAAAATTCTTGGTCCTATTTTGGGGGAAATATGTAGTGTTGAGTGGGGAAAATAAGGGTCCAGTAGAAACTTGGTCTCAGTGAACTTTAGTGTTTTGAGGAATGTCAGCCACAGGCACAGGAACTGTGAGAGGCACCATCAGTGATCCTCAACTATAGCTGTAAACAGCTGTTTTTAAGTGACATGATTACTTTTAATTCTACCATAAAACTTCCTCCAGCACCAGATCATCAAGCACAATTCAGCAATATAAGTACACAAGCCTTGGTTTGTTGTCCAGGGCTCATAGACATATAATGTTTGGAAGGCACAAAAACAAATGTGTTAGGGTAAACAAACTCACCTGATGCTAAAGCTCATTTCCTTCTCATTTCAGTTCCATGGTACCCACATGATGTACAAAAATGCATTATGAAATTAAGAAACCTAAGAAATTAAAGGACTTCCCAGGTGGTATGGTAAAGAATCTGCCTACTAATTCAGGTGATGCAAGAAGCAAGGGTTTTGATCCTTGGTTCGGAAAGATCCCCTGGAGAAGGAAATGGCAACCCACTCCAGTATTCTTGCCTGAAAAATTATACAGGCAGAGGAGCTTGGTGGGTCACAGTTCATGAGGTCTCAAAGAGTCGGATATGACTGAGCACACATACAACAACAACAATAAGAAATTAAATGGAAAATCATAGCAGGAGTAAGGAATTGTTAAAGGGATAAGCAGGAAAGACAAATGCTCTGATGCTTCTGAGATTTGACACCATGGGATCCACCTGAGCAAGTTCAGTTCAATTCAGTCATTCAGTCATGTCTGACTCTTTGTGATCCCATGGACTGCAGTACACCAGCCTTCCCTGTTCAACACTAGCTCCTGGAGCTTGCTCAAACTCAAGTCTATTAAGTCAGTGATGCCATCCAATCATCTAATCCTCTGTCATCCCCATCTCCTTCAGCCTTTAATCTTTCCCAGGATCAGGGTCTTTTCCATGGTGTCAGTTCTTTACATCAGGTGGCCGTATTGGAATTTCAGCTTCAGCATCGGTCCTTCCAATGAATATTCAGGACTGATTTCCTTAAGGATTGACTGATTTGATCTCCTTGTAGTCTAAGGGACTTTCAAGAGTCTTCTCCAACACCAAAGTTCAAAAGCATCAATTTTTTGGCTCTCAGCTTTCTTTCTAGTCCAACTCTCACATCCCTACGTGACTACTGGAAAAACCATAGCTTTGACTAGACAGACCCTGGCTGGCAAAGTAATGTCTCTGCTTTTTACTATCCTGTCTAAGTTGGTCATAACTTTGGAGAGACTTTATTTTGGGGGGCTCCAAAATCACTGCAGATGGTGACTGCAACTATGAAATTAAAAGATGCTTGCTCTTGGAAGAAAAGCAATGACCAATCTGAGCAAAGCAAGAGGGAAAATTGGACTAGCCAAGTGCTGCTGAGATGAGAGAGCAGTTCTCAGTTCTGCACTGTCCTTTTCTGTGAAGAATCACAGAAGATCTGATACGTGGGAGAAATGAATAGTGTGGTTTGTGGGAAGAATCTAACACAATGAAGCACTTGCAAGCAGGCTAAGCACTGACTTGGAAAGGCCAAAGAAGACAGAACTTTATATAAAGATAAGGTAACAAAAAGGGAAATTCTGAAAGAGATGGGGATACCAGACCACCTGATCTGCCTCTTGAGAAACCTGTATGCAGGTCAGGAAGCAACAGTTAGAACTGAACATGGAACAACAGACTGGTTCCAAATAGGAAAAGGAGTACGTCAAGGCTGTGTATTGTCACCTTGCTTATTTAACTTATATGCAGAGTACATCATGAGAAATGCTGGGCTGGAAGAAACACAATCTGGAATCAAGATTGCCAGGGGAAATATCAATCACCTCAGGTATGCAGATGACACCACCTTTATGGCAGAAAGTGAAGAGGAGCTAAAAAGCCTCTTGATGAAAGTGAAAGAGGAGAGTGAAAAAGTTGGCTTAAAGCTCAACATTCAGAAAAGGAAAATCATGGCATCTGGTCCCATCACTTCATGGGAAATAGATGGGGAAACAGTGGAAACAGTGGCTGACTTTTTTTAGCGGGGGGAGGGGGGGCAAAATCACTGCAAATGGTGACTGCAGCCATGAAATTAAAAGACGCTTACTCCTTGGAAGGAAAATTATGAGCAACCTAGAAGCATATTTTCTGTTGGCTGCTGAGCACCATATTTTCTTTTCTAATCAGAAATTCAGCAATTAACCATAGGTGCTCTTGTCACTAAATAAAACTTGGGCATCATTAATCAAATATAAATTAGTTAAAAAAAGAGAAAGATGTAGTGGGATAAATAGTGTCTTCCCAAAATGTATGTGCATCCTGAACGTCAGAATGTGACCTTCTTTAAAAATAGTCTTTGTAGATACAATTAGGAAGTAACAAAGAATCTTGAGATGAAATCACCAGGTTAATCCTAAATCTAAGACAGATTTCCTTTAAAAAATGAGAGAAGGGCATAGAGACACAGGAGAGAAGGTAGAGACTAGGTTTATCTCTATATAAATACCTTCTGGTGCTTCCCTCATGGTTCAGTGGTAAAGAATCCACCTGCCAATGCAGGAGACATGGATTTGATCCCTAGGTTGGGAAGATTCCCTTGGAGGAGGAAACGACAGCGACTGCAGTATACTTGCCTGGAGAATCCTATGGTCAGAGGAGTCTGGCAGGCTAGAGTCCATGGGGTCACAAAAACAGTCGGGTGCAACTTAGAGACTAAAACAATGTCAAAACAAAACACCTCTTACCCCAGAAACTCTCCATCATCCTCCCCTACTGCCACCAAGACCTTTCAATGTCCATTCAGACTTTTCAATCCTTCAGAAGTATGAGATGAAACTCCAGAGTATGCTGCTGCTTTGAATTATGTTCTAGGCAATATCAGTCTCTCAAGCAGGGAAAAGAGAGCTGAAGTAAATGTACACTCCCAGATACGTATCACCCAGAGAATATTATTTTGGATTTTTCTCACATGCTTCTCAAGAGTGACGATGCTACATATCTCTCATGGTGTCATTTCTTATTTCTAAATTAACCTGCTTTATTATGTCTCAGGAATCCAATTTTCTGATTAAGTCTTCCCTTTGCTCTTGTTGAACTGTAATGACTTTAAGATGACTGCCCTTCTTGGGGATGATTTGATGATCTAATTCCCACAGTGGTGGTGAGGCTTTAAGTTTGGAGGTCTAGATATGTGTGTTGTGTCTTACCCCTCCAGGAGATATATTTAATGTTCAGAAAATGTGGTCTTTCAAGAGACATGGCTGTCAGCTACAGTTAATCTTAGGAGCTGATTCTTTTCTTTTTAATTACAAGGTAAATACAAAAAGTGGTTCTAGTTAAGTATTGCTACTTTTGAGATATAAGATTTAGGCTTTGGAAAAAGCCTAATTTTGGAGACAAAATTGCTCTAAGGCCTGCATGACCTGATGAGATGTGTTAGTTATCATGAAAATAAAATATTAGTTTCTTAGTTTTATCATATTTACACCAAAACTGAGAAACCTTAACATTTGTAAATACATGATCACATTGTTCATAAACCCACATACACATGTCTTACACATAACTATTTCAATATAGCTTCATTTAACAGATGAGCAAACTGAGGCTCAGGTGGGTTATGGGACTTACCCAAGGCTACAAAGGCATACATTAATGCCTTTAGCATCAATGACAGCTTAATAGAATACCCTCAGCTCTTGTTTCTCAAGCTTTTTAAACAAATATTCCCTTCTGATAAACATAATGCTTTGTGAATTTGCATGGAGTTTCTTATAAACAAATCCTCTCCCTTCCTGCATAGTTCAGCTCCTTTAAAAATCACTGGTATACTTAGAAGATGGCTTATTTTCTCTGTACATTAGTCAGACTGAGCTTTTATTTTCTGGGGCTGAATAATAGATTTGTTTTAAAATTCATAGATTCTACCCTGATCTTCCTCCATTACCCTCAAAATACCAGTTAATAGGACTTCCCTGGAGGTCCAGTGATTAAGAATCCACCTGCTAATGCAGGGAGCAAGGGTTCAATCCCTGATCCAGGAAGATCCCACATGCTGTGGAGCAACTAACCCCATGAGCCACAACTACTGAAGCCTGTGCACTGCAACTGCTGAAGCCCAGGACCTAGAGCCCATGCTCTGCAACAGGAGAAGTCACCACAACGAGAAGCCCATGCACCCCAAGAAGAGCAGCCCCCACTTGCCGTAACTACAGGAGGCCCACACATAGCAATGAAGACCCAGCACAGCTAAAAGTAAATAAACAATAACTAATTAATTAACTTTCTAAAAGCTTAACTCTTTTCTCTTTAAAAATCTTTTTAAAAACACTGTATTTTTTATTTATAAATGTTGAGAGATGGGTTGAACTTATAAAGACAACTGCTGATGATTGTTACAAACACATGTGAACTTTTAAATTCCCTAGCTCCACTTTTTGGTATTATGGTTTTTATACATGTCCCTAATTCAGCTCTTCAGACTAAGAAGAGCTCTCTTAGTCTCTCTTCAGACTAAGCCAAGTTAACACTAGACCTTTAAATAAGATGGTTATTCAGGAGTATGTAGTTTAATTTTGACTTCATTTTAATTTTCTGATTTTCCTTCCATTACTGATTTCTAGTTTTATGCCATTTGGTGGTAAAGAATACTTGATATGATTTCAGTCTTCTTATATTTGATAAAACTTGTTTTGTGACCTATCCTGGAGAATGTTCCATGTGCACTTGAGAAGAATATGTATTTTGCTTCTGTTGAATGGAATCTCTGTATATGTCTGTTAGGCCTATTTGGTATATATTGTCATCAAATACCACCATTTCCTTATTCTTTTTGTCTGGATGAGTTATCCATTGTTGAAAGGATGGTATTAAAACCCTTTAATATTATTTTACAGCTATCTATGACTTCCTACATTTCTGTTAATATTTGCTTTGTATATTTAGGTGATCCAGTGTTGGGTACATATATATTTTCTATTTTATATCCTCTTGATGAATTGACCCCTTTATCATTATATAGTTACTTGGTTGAATTTCTGTTTCTATATTATAAAACTATAATAATGAAAACAGTACAATACCAGCATAAAGCTGACATGTAGACCAGCTCCAGTGTCCCTCTTCTTATTAGGATCAGTCGTACTGAATTAGAGCCCTACCCTAAGACTTCATTTGACCTTAATTACTCCCTTAAAGGCCCTACATCAAATAAATTCACATTGAGGGTTAAGCCTTCAAAGGATAACTATTTTTGGTGGGAAAAGGCCACAACTCAGTCCATAACAATGATGTACACAGTCTTTCAGAGATGCAGAGTGAAAGAGAATCCAGCATCTTCACTGTGGAGCTTCCATGGTCTCCCTGAGTGTCAATACCAATAGTAATAACAGACAAAAAAGGACTGAGCACAAGAGGACAGTCATCACTTTTGCTCATATTCTACAAGCCAGAGGCAGTCATGTGTCACCTAACTGCAGGGGAGGTTGAGAAATGTCTAGAATATGCCCAGGATAAAAAAATCTCTAGTACAGCCCTTAGGTACTCTTAGACATAGCTAAAAAAAAAATAATAAAAACAGCACTTTTTATTAGCTCTTCCAGAGCTCTAGCTCATGTTGTTTTCAAGTTCTTTCCCCAAAATTTTCCACCTGCTTTTGTATACAGAGCTTTGTGACTCAGGATATGCATTAGCAATATGTTCATATTGGGGAAATGGTGTGTAAGACCACATAGATTCTATGTTTCCGATCTAGAGAAGGATAGATGTCAGCTTGAAGATGTATGTACAATTCTGGTAAAGAACATCCAGCTCCTTTTTTTCTTTTATTAAATTAAACTATAGTTAATTTATAATGTTCTGTTCATTTCTGCTATACAGCAAAGTGATTCACACACACATATATATATGTGTGTGTATACATATATATGTGTGTATATATATACATTTTTAATATTCTTTTCCAATATAGTTTATCACAGGATATTGAATATAGTAGGACCTGTTGTGCTGCATCTACTTTCATCCAAGTCATGAAACGCTCACACTGCATATGCAGAATCACCAGATTTGTGTACAGTATCTCTGTGTATACAAGAAAAGCGAAGCAAGCCCATGTGTGTGCTCCACATTTTCTGTCATGGTGGGAAGGGGTAGGAGAGAGCTAGAATAAGACCATGGAAAAGGGGCAGTGAAAAACCAGAGATAATGTCTATCATCCCCTCTACTATTTTTCCAAGAAATTCCATGAAAAGCTTAAGAACCCTACAAAGTCCTGGCTTAGACACCTTTATCTCCTCAGTATCAAAGCCCCAAGCCATTCTCCAAAACCACTGGAGTCCTTTCAGGGCACCACTCTCAGCATAAACTACTGGATGGGTCAAGTATGCAGGGGATGGCCTAGTGTCACTAAGATAATGTGATAATCCTGGTCTCCCAGCCTGACTGGTCTGAGAGGCAGTGAAGGCTAGGTGTGCCATTCATTCCATTGTGAGAAATTAAAAACAGACTCCCCGTTCTAGTTAATTCTCCTGATTGAATTATACTCAGTGTTTTTTGCTCTTCTCTAAAGGGTACATTAATGAAGGCCCACTTCCTTCCCCCAACACTCTACAATTGTGTTGTATAATAGTCTAAACATTTCAATTTTTGGTTTCTGAAAACAGTAAAATTCCATGACCATGAGATTTGTTTCTCCCTCACCACACAATCCCCTTTAACTGTACTTTCAAAATAAGCCTTTTTCATCACTCTGAAGTGATTCTGTCTTTAGGCTGTCAGTAAAAACAAGCTGGCCTCTTTGACTCCGTTCGTTGAGATATGAGTGTACTGGAATGTATTGCCAAAGAAATATTGGCAATATTTCTTTTGTTCTATTGGCAACAGAAACATTGCCAAAGTTGCTGTTTTTCGATTTATGTTTGAGCCAGAATAGTCCAAGGAGAATTCCACTTGAGCTGACAGACAAAGCTGAACTGGATAATACTGTAAGGAAAATGAAAGAAGCATAAAATGCGATAGAGGCCACAGATACTGTAAGAGAGTGAGGTTGTGACAAGGTGAAACAAGAGGCTGCAAATTTATTAAATTTATTAAGTGGCTCAGTCCTTACTGAGAGCTCTCTGCCCTATCTCCTTCACACAGGTACAGATTTTGCCTTTAGTTTTACAAAGATTAGAGCAAGAAAGAAGCTGCTTTAAAACAGATGGAAAACATCATTTTTGGTGAACTGGTAGTATATCCTGATGTACCCCATTATGGTCCATGCAGCATATTATTCACACATGATGCCATATATTTGCATGCATGAGTGCGTGCTAAGTCACTTCAGTCATGTCTGACTCTTTGCGACCCTATGGACTGTAGCCCTCCAGTCTCCTCTATAGGATTCTCCAGGCAAGAATACAGGAGTAGATTTCCATGCCCTCCTCCTGAGGATCTTCTTGACTCAGGGATCAAACAAGCATTTCTCAGGTCTCCTGCATCGGCAGGTGGGTTCTTTACCACTAGCGCCACCTAGGAAGCTCTGCCATGTATAGTAGAGTAGAGTAGGAGCTATACTGTAGTATAGTATGGTGGTGAAGTTGCTCAGTCGTGTCTGACTCTTTGTGACCCCATGGACTGTAGCCTACCGGGCTCCTCCGTCCATGGGATTCTCCAGGCAAGAATACTGGAGTGGGTTGCCATTTCCTTCTCCAGGGGATCTTCCCGACCCAGGGATGGAACCCAGGTCTCCCACATTGGAGGCCGATGCTTTAACCTCTGAGCCACCAGGGATAGCAGGAGCTTAATAAATGTCTGCTGCATTAACTTCCTATGAATTCATTATGGGGAAATAACCATACTGTATGTGATTTCTGTGCATAATTTAAGTTTTATACTTTGAACTGATAAACCCAGAACACTTTATACATTTTATAAGCCAATCACCAGACTCATTTTGTCCACTTCACCATGTCTAGGCAGAACTCTGCTAAACCTATCTTGATTAAATAGAAACATTTATATTGGGTTGGCCAAATCATCTTTCAGGTTTTTATAACATCTGGTGGAAAAATCCAAATGAACTTGTTGGCCAACCTGATAAATGACTTTATGATGGTTGTACCACAAATCGCTCTAAGTAACAAAATGCAGTATCAATCAGCAGTTACTTTTAGGAAAGTTCTCCAAGTTAACTTGGATTCCAAACACCTAATACAAAAGAGTGTGTGCTTCTCTCTTCCTGTGTACTTAGCTTTTAATGATTAGGAAAAGAACGAAACTGTGCATGCAGCTTGCCAACCACACAATGTGCCTTTTCAACTCTGGGCTGATCAAGACATGAAAAGATAATAATTTGACAACTTTCCTATATAAGTGCATATTTTCACAGCTTAGCTTCAAGACTTAAGCTCCTCCAGCTGATTATTAATTGCCAGGAAATGTCTGCCCAGTCTATCACAGTGTCTTAATTAAGCAAAAGCACAGAAATTACATGGGGCCAGAGGCCCATGGCATTCACCAGGTGTAATGAATTCTTAAGAAGCAGTAGCTATAGATTTCCCAGGGTGTGCTAATAATACACATGAGGTAGAGGACAACAGCATTAAGAATTCTTTTTTTCCCCCTCCTTTCTACCAATCTCTTCTAAAACATACTAACTCCTCAGTCTTTAACTCTCAGTTTACATGTCTTCTTTCCAAAGAACTTTCCAGTTTTCATTTTCTGCCTTCCATTAGGGCTACACTCAGTGACCCTCCTCTGTGTTTCTGCCAGTAAACAGCATTGCCATTGTTCTAACCACATGCTGTTCTCAGGATCTTGTTATCTGTTTGTCATCCCCAGTAAGTCAATGGCTTTGTCCGTCCCTTACATTAAAATATTACAAGAATTATATAGAATGCCCAGTCCAGTTATCTCTCCAAAAACTGACTGGTGAAAGGAAATGTACCAAATCACCATTGTGAGCTCCCCAGAGCACTTTAGAAACAAGAGGAGCCGAAGGAGTTGTTTATTTTTAACTTTGAAAAATTATGCTTATGAACAGAACCTGCAGTGGGCAAACCTTCAGTTAACTGCCTACCTATTTTTGCCAAGCTGGGAACTAAAATATTGTGAATGACATTTCCCAGTGGGCTGCTGTGTTTTTCCATAACTCATTCCTCAGAGAACTTTACCAAGAAGTGGGGGCAGAGGGGGACCCACTGGTGAAGAGCAGATGCCCAGAAGCCCTAAGGCATGTCTGACAATGCATGATGGAGAAAGGGAGCAGCAGTTCCTGCCATAACATATTTAAGAGCCTCAGGAGGTGTATGGCTTAAAAATGACTGATCCTAAGAAACCGTTGCTGTAAATGGTGTGTGGGATGTGCCCTTCTGTCCACACCAATGCAGTTGGTAAACACAAAGAAATAGCATCTTCCCTGAGTACTTGAAGTTCAGAGAAATGTCAGGAGTAAGAAAGATAGTGCAGATAGGCTTCCTGCAAAACCTGGAGCTCTCGCTTGAAGCTGAGAGAGGAAGAAGCAGTGAAAGGTGAATAGGCTGGGGCATCAAGCAGCAATGATATGTGACTTGGTGCTTGTCTCAAGGAAGGGAGATGAAATGTTCACTGCTTTTGAAAAAGTCAAGTGCCTACTTTCAGAGGACCTGGCCTGCCAAGAAGAAATAATTGAGCTGTGCTAGATGAACAACTTCTTTCTCCAAGAAGCTGAGGGTTTGGCTTCCTGAATCTTGAAAAAGAAAAAGGAAGCAAATGTTTAAAGAGAAGGAAAGCCAGAAATGACCACATCGGGGACTGGCAGAGCTGTTCCGGGATGCGCACATGTAGGTGGGACATGTAACTTGAGGAAGGGCACTGACGCTATTCAGGGAAGATTAATTTGGGTAATACTGGTTGAATTTCCACTCCCTTTGGCATTTGAAACAACAAAAGCTACTGGGTTGACCAAAAAGTTCATTCGGGTTTTTCCATAAGATATTATAAAAAAACTCGAATGAACTTTTTTGCCAACCCAATATTAATCATGCATTTTAAGTAAGGTAGTTAGGGATTACGAGAAGTGAGAGACATTCTCTGTCCTAAAGGACCTTAAGGACTTTTGTGACGATTGTATAAATAGATGAAAACTAACAAACCATGGTGCATATGCTTGGCATAGAATGGGTGGTAGGTTCATACTTACATGGATTTCCGTTTAGTAATAAATGGTAAAGTCTAATTGCTAGATATTACTAGATGTTAAGTACAAAGTATCACCTAAATTTTGCTCAGTCCAGCAAAGGGTGAGGCCTGTGTTTGGCACTGCCTCCTCTTTAGATCTGCACACAAAGTCCCTGTGGTTCACTGTCTTCAGGGACCTCTGCCCTTTGGTCTCATGAGGCCTATTTTAGAACCTGACCCATTGGCTCCATCCTGCTCCCTTAGTCTGACAGCCCATTGCTGCTATTCCAGTTTACCCACGAAAGGAAACTGACCTGTGTGATTGTGAAAGTCTGTACTAATAAATAAGACTGGGATCATGAGTGATAATTGTATGTTTAAACAGGAGATTAATTAGATTTAATTCAAAAAGAAGATACCATGCTTGGAGTCAAAGTACTATCAAAGTACTTTGTCAAAGTACAAAAGTGCAAAGTACTATCTGGGTCAGTCTCTTAGGAGTGTATGCCCTTGGGTAACTCACTGACTCAGAGAGTCCAGATTTCCTCATCTTTGTAGAAGAGGGATCCCCAAAAGAGTGTAGGCTTTGCCAGGCCAGTGGTGTGAGTGGACAGCCTTGAGTCCATACTGCATGAACACCAGTTTGACTCAAAACACATGTGTTCCTGGAAGTCCTTCACTGGTGAATATTGACAAAATCAAGTAAAATACAGGTTATAGCCAATGATTTGACTTCATTTGGGCCAATGTCATGGAAACTTGGGAAATACACGTTACATATAATGGGAAAATATATCATTTTCCCCATAAGGTAAATATTATGAGCATCCAACAGAATCTCATTGATTGCCCAAACATTTCTTTTTTTCACTCTTTGCAGACTTATTGAGATATAATTAGTAATAAGGTATAGGGAACTTAAAAACCTCTTGATGAAAGTGAAAGCGGAGAGTGAAAAAGTTGGCTTAAAGTTCAACATTCAGAAAACTAAGATCATGGCATCTGGTCCCATCACTTCATGGGAAATAGATGGGGAAACAGTGGAAACAGTGTCAGATTTTATTTTGCGGGGCTCAAAAATCACTACAGATGGTGACTGCAACCATGAAATTAACAGATGCTCACTCCTTGGAAGAAAAACTATGACCAACATAGACAGCATATTCAAAATCGGAGATTAATGATTGCCAATGACCTTGCCAACAAAGGTCCATCTAGTCAAGGCTATGGTTTTTCCATAGTCATGTATGGATGTGAGAGTTGGACTGTGAAGAAAGCTGAGCGCTGAAGAATTGATGCTTTTGAACTGGGGTGTTGAAGAAGACTCTTGAGAGTCCCTTGGACTGCAAGGAGATACAACCAGGCCATTCTGAAGGAGATCAGCTCTGGGATTTCTTTGGAAGGAATGATGCTAAAGCTGAAACTCCAGTACTTTGGCCACCTCATGTGAAGAGTTGACTCATTGGAAAAAAACTCTGATGCTGGGAAGTATTGGGGGCAGGAGGAAAAGGGGATGACAGAGGATGAGATGGCTGGATGGCATCCCTGACTTGATGGACGTGAGCCTGAGTGAACTCCAGGAGTTGGTGATGGACAGGGAGGCCTGGCGTGCTGCGATTCATGGAGTCACAAAGAGTCGGACATGACTGAGCGAATGCACTGAACTGAACTGATACATGTTTAAAATGTGCAGTGCCCAAACATTTCCTGAATCTACTTTATTAAAATCATTACAGAAAACTTTTTGTTGATAGTAAAAATAGAAGGCTTAGAGTATAGGGAAGTAATCTGAGCTTTGTATTCTTAACCTCAAGGCAGTGGCCATACATTCTGTGTTTCCCCTGGAGGTCATCCTAGCCATCAGCTTTCAGCACCTTGACACATTGATTCCATTCTATTTATTTCTATGCCCTCCACAACAGCTCATAAAATGACTTATGCAGTTCTCTACAGATGTGCCAAGTGAGAAATGAATACAATTATAATTAGAAGTCCATAACAGCAAGAAGCAGTGATACTAAGGCAGGCAACATGGTGTTTGCTGAGGAATTGCTTAGGAACCCATAGTTTGGAAATGCTATACTCATGGGTGTGCCATTAATTAATGAACAGCCAAATGCTGAGTTCAGGCGCAAGAGAAGACAATTATACCTCAGCTGCTGGTGAGGCAGTTCTTTCATCAACATGTAAGCCCTGCATTTAGTCTTGGTTATTTCCATTTTAATGAAAACAACCTTGGAGAATCAAAGAGAACAGAAGAATCTGTTCTTTATCCCCAACAGCTTGGTTGTCTCTTAAAATGAGGTTCTGCCACCTTGATGCAAAATCTTGGTTGCCAGTTTTGTTTAGATTTGCAGGTACCTTCTTAGCCCTCTAACTGATGGAAAAGAGGCTGTGGGTACTCCCACCAGGCCTCTTTCCACACTATGTATAATTAGATTTTAGCCTGAGATCTGAGGGAAATGGGTAACTGGGGCAAAATATGACCAAGCCAGCCACTTTGGCATATGACTCAGATTCTTAACTCAAATGAACTCAGCCTCTCTTGCAGAGAGTCCTGCCTCTGTAGAATCTCGCCTGCCCATCCCACTGGTTTCCCCACTACTAATGGCCCTTTGCACTCAGCACTCTTCTTTGGGATTGCTATCACTATGTTCTTGGTAGACCCACTGACTCTTTTCCCTTTAGCTATCTGACTAAGGATTCCGTTTTCCAGCAGTCTTTGCAAGATGTTGCGACTCTAAAAGAAATGCTCTTAAATTAATAGTTATCTGTTGATTGGCAAGAACTGAACGCTAGTGGGATAGTTTTGCTGACCTACATCAAGGATTCAGTCAGAAATAAGCTGGAAAATTAAAGACATTTTTTGTTTGTTTGTTTATTTAAACACCATGCATGGAGAGTTCAATCAAGATAATTGAGATGCATCTTTATGCTGAAAGCAGTCAGGTAAGTGCATTTGAGCCCTGAGAGGGGAAAGGATGACACAGGATGGAACCCTCTTTGTTCATGTGATGTTGCTAAAAAATCTCAAGGGGGTTGTTATCTTTGTCAATGCTGTTTTCACCAGGGCCTTAGGGTGGACATGAGGGAGGTCAGCCAGAGTCTGAGTTAACTCAGTGATCCTCTGCAGTACTGACACAAAGCCAAAGAGGAGTTAAGACTGGTCCAGTTCAGTGAGTACAGAAGGCTGGGTATTCTCGCAAAGCAGAGACCATATTCTGTGGGAAGGAGAGACTTCTGGGGATCAAGGGTTATGGACAAGGACA